>PVHT020002874.1:3293194-3343653 GCA_004024745.2 Catagonus wagneri | reverse complement strand
ACTTCTCAACAGCAGCAGTGGAAACCAGGAAACAGTGAAATTTAAACAGCAATGTACTCAGAAAAACTGTCCATCTAGGATGACGTATTTCTGCTCACACAAATGCCTCCCAGGAATGAGGGCAAACAAAGATATTTTCAAATAAAACCCCCGGTAACTAAATCCTGTGGTATCTACTCCAGATCAAGAAAAGTGATTCCTGATGGATGGTTTGATGCAAGAAGGAATGATCACCAAAGAAAGCAGTAAAACGCAGTTAATTCTCTCTAAAAAGTATGTGTATGAAATCGTCATCATCGGCATCATCATCTAAAATCTTGTGACTAAAATAATTACCAGATAAAAATAAGTTATCCAATAATAATAGCACATAAACCGCCCCCCCCTTTTTTAGGGCCGCACCCGCGGCATATGGAGGTTCCCAGGCTAGGGGTCCAATCGGAGCTACAGCTGCCGGCCTACATCACAGCCACAGCAACGCGGGATCCGAGCCATGTCTGCGACCTACACCACAGCTCATGGCAACGCCGGATCCTTAACCCACTGAGCAAGGCCAGGGATCGAACCCGCAACCTCATGGTTCTTAGTTGGATTCGTTAACCACTGCGCCACGACGGGAACTCCAATAGTACATCATTTGAGAGGAAAGTTATCAGCATTGAGGTGTTTTGAGGTCCTAGTGTTGTTCCAGAGAAGGGTAAAGATATTAATTGATTGATTAAACTCACACTTTAAAATTAAACTCACACCATGCTAAAATTTTAAGGATAAGCATTAAAAGACTAAAAAAAAGAAGAAGAAAATATAGATTCCAAATGCTAAAAGAAAAAAAAATCCTCAATAAACCACAAAAAGAAGCGAAAATAAGACTGGCATAGATGAGACAAATAGATATTACAAAACGAGATGTAAGAAATAACCATAAATATCTTCATATTTCTAGTACATTTAAATAAAATGAAATGCTTTAATTACAGTACGGATATTGTGAGTCCAGATTTAAATAGAAATCCAGCTATGTGATCTTTACAAGAGACATATCTCAAACATAAGGGTTCAGAATGCTTGAAAGTGAAGATGTAAAAAAGGGTACATGTCAGTAAAATTTTTGTGTACAAAAATCTGGTGTAACTGTGTTAATATCAGAAAAGAAATAGACTTTCAGGCAGACAATACTATTACTAGAGAGAGGATCACTATATAATGATGACAAGGTCAATTTGCATGGGAAATAAACTTGTAACTATCTACAGACTGAAAACATATAAAATCAAAATAGCGCTACAAAGAGAAACAGATCAATCTTCCTGCATCATAATACCTCTCCCAATAATGGGTCTAGAGCAAGTCCAACATCAACAAAAACCAGTAAAAATAAAAGTATCATGCTTCAGCTACAATTTTAAAAATAAGTGTAACAAATCTCTAGGTTGTTCACTTATTATTACTGGGCACAAAGAGTGTATCGTAATTTAAAACACACGCACACACACACACACACACACACTCCTTTCTTGTCATACCACCATCAGAGTTATGCAAAGTTAGCGTCCTTTCTTAAGGACACCTTTAACCTCTAACTCTCCAAAGTCATGGAGAAAGAATTTTTTTTAAATGAAAATGCAGTACAGAGACCATATTTTCTTTATTTTTCAAGAGGGGATAAAAGATGGCAAGACAAGGTGAAGTTTCTCACTTGAGCCCTCGCCATTCAGAGCCTGATGAAATATTTCTTGTTCCTTGAAGACTGCTGGATGAGGATGATTTGATTTTCCTGAATAACCGGAAACATTTTTGTGAGGACATGTCTCACACTAAGGGTTTTTTGGATTTTATGTGAGGAGATCAATTAAGGCAGCTTCCTGCCTTTATGCTTTCTTCCCAGAGCTGGTCTAGCTGCGGAGCGATTACCGCTTCTCTCAGGCACTCAAGGAGCTGCCAAGAGCCAGCAGAGGAAATGCTAGGCTTTTTCAAGTGCAGGGCTGAGTGTTCTTCATTGAAATGAATTCAGGCTGCGTTGGGGAGTTTTCTTAGGTTCAAACCCCTTAGACTAAAACTTACAAAGTCATTTTTTTTTCCTGCCTCATTACACATCAATCATATATTAATTTATATTGCACTTTTTCTTCCAGCCGAATCATAGCTCTAGGATTCTGCACATAATTCCACGCAGCAGCCAATGGCACCGGCACTCCTGAGACTTTCAT
Source organism: Catagonus wagneri (assembly GCA_004024745.2). Taxonomy (NCBI): domain Eukaryota; kingdom Metazoa; phylum Chordata; class Mammalia; order Artiodactyla; family Tayassuidae; genus Catagonus; species Catagonus wagneri. Next base: position 3,341,446 of record PVHT020002874.1, on the reverse strand, counting down.
TCGTTCCTATCGAGAAGTTTGCTGTGGCTGTCAGCCTGTGCGGTCTCCCTGATTAACCTGTGAAAAGGGTTCCCCGTCATGAATGCTGTTCAGAAATAAACAGATATTGTAAGAGGAGGTGAGGGCAGGTTCTGGAACTCAAAGTCTTGGTGACCTTAAATGATGATGTATGAAAGGAAGAAAGAAGGGAGAGCAATTTGATTTGTCCAACTCAGTTGACCCAGAAAGGAGAAGAGCAGAAAAACTGCTCAGCCTAAGCCAACATGACATCGAGTCAGACAGCAGCGGCGTTCACGGTGCCCAGAATCGAAGGCTCATTTTAAAAAATATACAGTCTGGGTCTGAAAGACATCTAAGTGCGGGTAATTAAAAAAGTCTTTGCTCACTTTGCTTTGCTATTGCTCTTTTTCTCCCACTCACTGGCAACGCCTTTTACATCTTCCTTTGAGATACCACCTTGGCGGGGTACTGGGGTGGGCCGCCTTTGCTCTGGCTGAGTTACCACTGAACTTGAAGTTTAGGTGGGAGAAATAGCCATCCTTTAAAAACCAACCTGACTTATGGATACTGGCTTTCTAGGGCAATGTAGGCACTCCCTTTGTGACAAGGACTTAGCATTCTCCTGGGGTTTCTAAAAATTACTTGATGCAGTCTTTACCAGTACACGGTCTGATTTAAATTAGAGCTAGCTTTGTCTTCCCGGCCCTGCCCCAGTTTATGAGCTCTTTGATTATGTTCTAGACACTTATACTTGGTTCATAGGACTGCACAATATTTGTTGAATGAATATGGATTTTTCTCTCTTTTTTTGCGTAAGGTTCGTCTTAGAATTGAAGACAATTTTAAATATTTATCAATTTAAAAATCTTGCCTTGGTCATCTCTGTGTGTGCTTGACAATATTTCTTGTTCGCAAACATGTCCATTTTCACTCCATGTGAGGCACAGAGGGTCCTAGGTCCCTGCTTTCTTGACAGCTGGCTTGGTCATGTGACCTGATGTGGCCAATGAGATGGGAACAGGGTGCTGGGCCCCGCCCAGGTGGAGACTTCAATAGCTACCTTGACACATTCTCTCTTTCTCCTGCCGCTGTAACAGGTGAAGCTCTAGATAAGAGCTGCTCTGTCACCTCAGGTCCTGGAGTGGGGGGTGATGATTTTATGCTGCTGACTCACGGCCAACCCAACGGTGGGCACTTGGTACAAACAAGAAATAAACTTGTGTTTTTGTGAGCCATTTTGGGGATAGTTTGTAGTTGCCTCTGTGCCTGGCTTGGCCCATCCAGATCAATACAGTATCGGAAAAGCTTCTAAAGATATTACACAAAACCAATCTCCCAAAAGTTATTTCTTAGCCAGCAATATAGTGGTGCTGCTACAGCTGCTGGTTCAGTCCATTCATTTGCTGTTAACCTGTCTTTTTTTTTTTTTTTTAAATAGCCAGGCCAGTCTTTTAGATGCAAGAAAATACCCATGGAAGTCAGAGCTTTTGACAATAATGACCATGAATGAGCTAAAGTAATAAAATTATTGTGTATTGCAGATATGTTTCTACCTTTAACATTTATGAAGGGAAGTCAATTTTCACTCAAACAGGTTTCTTTTTTTCTGGGTTTCTCTACAATGTTTATGCCTGAGGTTTATTGCTAGCAGTAAAGAGTGTCCAAGTATGTTATGGGAATAGCCAAATTCCCAGTGCTTTAAAATGTATTCCATAGGCCCCAGAGTCAGTTAAGAGCTGATTGATTATACAGCAAATACATCAAAACTGGTATTTATGAAAAGTCCCATTCCTTCGGCTCTCTCTCTCTCATAAGCATGAACATCACATCTGGGAGTTGTGGTGCAAATATCTCAGACAGCAATGAGAAAAAATGACTGCAGACTTTCCGTAAGCTACTCAATAATTGAATGAAAGATCTCTGTCCACTGATACCTCTCATGAACCCATATATTAAGTGGTATGGTTTGGGCAGTTTAGTAGGGCTTGTCTATTCAGGCTTTCATAATCATGTCACCAGAAACACCTATTTCATAGCTGAATCAAGGGCTTAGTACTGGGCATGAGCGTGCAGATGAATGTTTTCATCAAATCAGTTCAGCACTGACAACAATATTTTTGTTTAAGATTTGGGCAAAGACTTCTGGCTTAAGAAGAGAGAACAGGGAGTTCCCGTCGTGGTTTGGCAGTGATGAACCCAGCTAGGATCCATGAGGATGCAGGTTTGTACCCTGCAGGATCCGGTGTTACTGTGAGCTGTGGTGTAGGTCATAGACTCGGCTTGGATCCTCTGTTGCTGTGGCTGTTGCTGTGGCTGTGGTGTAGGCTGGCAGCTACAGCTGCGATTCAACCCCTAGCCTGGGGACTTCCGTATGCCTCAGTGCAGCCCTAAAAAGCCAAAAAAAAAAAAAAAAAAGGAGAACAAGCTATCAGATACAGCGTAGATATCAAAGATGCTACAGATGTTTAATGCTTTCACTGTGCCTATTTGGTCAATGATGATTCATTTGTTAACATACCTGCCACATATTCTTTATTGGTGGAGTCTATCTTAGATCACAAAATCCAACTTCTAGGATGCCAATGTTTTATGACGCTCTATACTAGACACCAATGTCTGGAGGAGACATGGTGTGTCTAAGTGGCTTGATAAGCCATGTTTCTTTGCAAATAGTAACTCTTGCCTTTTTGATGATGTGAGCACCAAAGGCCTGCCATGATGGACACTGTACATGCTCATTAGTTTTACGAAGTGCTACATGACAGAGAAGAACCCAATAAATACATGACTGATTGATAGCTACAGAACGCATTATTTTGGGTTTAGCTGAAGTCAAGGCTTCTGAAGGAATTTTCATGTCTAAAGGGGAAAATAAGCATATCAGCACACTCTAACATAGACATAAATTCTGGCTAGCCACATTTGGGGTCTGAGAGTTAACATTTCATTTTTATGACATAGAGACCAGCAAAGCTCTTGCTTAAAGGTTTCCGAGGACAAAGGAGAGTTTAGCGCGGAGCTGAAAATGGTTTTGTGGGTAAACGCCCCACCCCACCAAATGATTTGAGACCACTTATACTTAAAGCAAGCTGTGCAAAATCGCCCCCCTCCCCGTTTAAAATGTGCGGCATGCAAAACCTGGAAACAACCTAAATGTCCACTGACAGATAAATGGATTAAAAAGATGTGGGTACATATAGACAATGGAATACTACTCAGCCATAAAAAGAACAAAATAACGCCATTTGCAGCAACAAGGATGGAACTAGAGACTCTCATGCTAAGTGAAGTAAATCAGGAAGAGAAAGACAAATACCACATGATATCACTTATATCTGGAATCTGATATACAGCACAAATGAATGTTTCCACAGAAAAGAAACTCATAGATTTGGAGAACAGATTGTGGTTGCCAAGGGGGAGGGAGAAGGGGTGAGATGGACTGGGAATCTGGGTTTAATAGACTCATACTGTTGCCTGTGGAGTGGAGAAGCAATGAGATCCTGCTGTATAGCACTGGGAAATGTCTAGTCACTTATGATGGAGCATAATGGAGGATAATGTGAGAAAAAGAATATATATATGTATGTGTGACTGGGTCTCTTTGCTGTACTGCAGAAAATTGACAGAACACTGTAAACCAGCTGTAACGGAAAAAATTAAAATCATTTAAAAAAATGTGCGGCATGATTTTACATCATTGTCACGATCCCCATGATTCTCTGAAGGTGTCTCGAAGTCGTGGAGTGGAGTGGGCTTCAGCGTCTCCCAGGGAGTGTGGCAGGCGGCGGGGCGTGCCTCTCCCCCACCACACAGAGCCCGATGCAATTAAACACAGCCTTGACCCAGCTGAAAGAAAGGTCTCTGCAGCTCCTGTTTTCACTGTTCTTCCGCATGCCTGAAAGAAGAGCTTCCCAAAGATGTAAAAAAAAAAAAATGCATTCCACTGTCCACTGGGTGTGAGCTGCAAACTCCATGTAAGGGGCAGGCATTCAGTGCAGGTTTCCAACCGTGCATGTCATTGAATTAGATGTGTGCTTCCTCCGAGGCCAATGGAATAAGCAGAATATCCTGGAGATAGGCCATTATTTTCTATGTGTGTCTTATGACATTCCCCACTTGGGCCTCATCAACCACAAGCCTTGTAATGTTACCACATGTTGCTGGTGCTGCCCAGAGAAGGGCAGAAACCAAAACTGAGTAAGTTGGGTGGTTTGGGTTTTTTTGGGACCCCACCAACGGCATGCGGAAGTTCCCCGGGCAGGGGATGGAACCGGGTCCACAGCAGTGACGGTGCCAGATCCTTACCCACTAGGCCACCAGTGAACTCCAGGTGGCTTGCTTTCAGTGTTTTATATTTTCTCCCTCCTTTGAAAGCTCGCTGGGTTTTGCTGCTGTCACGGTCAAGGGCTCACTGAAAATGACACCGGGGTATCTCAGTGGGGTTTTGCGGCAAAATAGATAAAGCGAGTTCAGGCACGATTGGGCTGTTCACAATCTGAAGTGGATTGAGCAGTAGCTGTTTGTTTGCCGGGGTGAATGGGCCATAATTTATTCAGCTGCAGCAGAGGCTGAAAGCCAACCTGGCCTTGACCCATTTATCTTTAGAAAACTAATTAAAGTGCAGAATCTGGTTTACTCTTGTTATGGAGGTTTAGTTTAGTTTCTTCTGTTCAGGCCAAGCAGAGTCGGAGAGTGTACGTACACGTCTGTGTGTGTCTGTCCGTGTGTCTGTGTCAAGGTGGAAAATTGGAAATATCAGTTTCACCTAAAGACAGTGGCTGAGGCTCTAATAAAGCAGTTTCTTAAACACAGCCTGACATCCTTTTGAAATGCAAAATAGTGGATTTAGTCGGATGCAGAATCCTTTGAGGTGACAATGAAATGCCATGGCAATTTAAAACGAACAACAGACAGTTTCCTGTATCCTTACAACCAAGACCTCCTAAATCACACCAAAATGGTCCCAAAGAGGCATGGAGGAACATTTTTACGACTGGCATTTTACTCCGAAAACTGGGATTAACCATCAGGCAGGCAACAGTGCTAGAAAGTGAGTTGCTTTGTCCATCTCGTTTCCGAACAGGAAGATAAAGTGCATAACTCGATGATATTTTACAAGAACTTATATCTACACGTATTGATATTAGCAGCATCTTTGTCACCAGTGGCAATACCAATACATTTCAGAAATTGCATTGTATTTTTGGAAGGAACCCTATCCAGTAACAAATTTCTGATTTGGCGTGCGTGGGGGCTGCTCTCTAAAGAAGGTTATAGCCAACAGGCAGGGAGGTCCAGCATATTGGCGAGTAGACGGGGGATAACAGTATGATTTACGCACTTTCCAACATGTTCAAAGACATCCTTTTTTTTGGAGGAGACTACAAGGGTCAAAATAACCATCAGATAAGGAGATTGAACTGGCTGAGCTGCTGGAAAATCTGGAGACACCAGAGAAGGTGTTGGAGAGGGCTGGCTAGTCGAGAGGTACCAATTGGACTCAACTGATAGAAACTTGACTTGTCCCACCCACTGATGTTTTCTTCTTCCACTTTCCACTTAGCACCAGGAGACCTTAAGCTATCTGTCTTCCCTGTGCCTGCCTCAAGATCTTCCCTTCCAGAGAATTCCTGCTTCAGATTTGCCTCTTACCTTTCTTTTATCCCAGCTGCCCCAGGGCTCAGAGAACCGGGGTGGGGGTGGGTGGGTGGGGTGGGGTGTGTGTGTGAAGAGGGGCATTACATTTTCTTTCAAACAAATGCATTTTAAAGGAGGAATTTGAGATGCAGTGTCACCACTGCCTGAATTTAGGGCCAGGCAGTAGCACCACGATGTCATAGGTGTGCAGCATGAATAGAGGAGCTCATCTGGTGAGTGGCGTCTTATCTTCTGGGGCCATGATGCCACATAGGGTTCAAGTCTTTACTAAGTGGTAGCACCAGCATGGAAGGGTATTATGATTATTACAGTTAATTAGGTAAAAGCAGGTAGGAGAACCTGGGTGTGCCTGTTGTCATCCCCAGCACAACCCACTTTGGAGTAAAATAATATCCAGTGCTTTCTCCCTAAATGCTCTAAAAGACATCGCTAAATTCGAGCAGGGGAAAAAAAGAGTAAACAAGCCATCCCACAAACTATGTCTTACCCCCCCTAAATTCTCTATGTCCCGGCTAATGGAAAAATTAGCTCCTTATGCATGAGAGCTGATGTTGGCTTGTTATTATTAGCGAGGTAATTATTCGCTCAGCACAAGAAGAAAAAAAAAAACCAATATATTCTATCAGGGAAGAGCTAGTTTTTTCAGGCAGACTACACTTAGCCTGAACATTGGGAGAGAATTTAAATCAGCCACCAAATGAGCTCGTCTTTCACAAAGCTGAGATTGAAAACCTTGCCGCTGGGAAAGCATACCAAAATGGTTGTTAACCGTAAACACCAAGCCAAGAGGAAGCCACTAAACCCGCTGGCCACGCGCGGTGTTCAATGAGCTCTCTGGACAGTTTGGAAGGAGGGAGTGAAGGTGGGATCTCTCAGAAACTCTCTGGAATGACTGTACAAAGACAAATGGGGATGGAAGGGAAAAGGAGAAGACCAAAGCTTACACTATGTTGCATTGTCCTCCACACAATCCTCTGGGAAGCAAGAGGAAAACAAACGCAAAGGAAAAAGAAAGAGAGATTATTCTATACATAATAGCACAGCACAGGTATAACGTTTAGCTTAGCAGACGGGCATTCTGCACCTCCGCCCCCCAACTCACTCAGAACGAATGACCAGCAGAAATTTGAGCATCTGCATACACGGTGGGCAATGTCGAATACTTACTGCAGATTCTTTGGTCTAACTCATTGCCAACTTGATGAATTAACTTCCAAGATTAGGTTTTTTTTTTTTTTTTAGTCTATTTTAATAAAATATATTCCTCAAAGATGCACACTTCACGGTACGCTTTCGCGCTAACGAATCAGCCGCAGTGAAATCAGGCACACTCCCTGCCCAGTTGTGTCCAGGGGCTGCAGAGCTTGTTGCGTTGTAACCTTCTGAGCGGCACAACTACGTGTTCTCTGCACAGGGTGATCTGATGCACCTCGTTATGCTCAGATCTTAAAAATTGAACGATTTTGTGTGGATTTCTTTTTAGACTTCCGGTGAAGTTCCGGTGGCATGTTCTTAAAAGAAATCATGGTTTTACAGCGGATTACTTAAGAGAATTCACAGCCTGTACCTTCTAATCTCTTATCTACTAATCTCTCCTTGAGGGCAAATAATTGCCTCCGCTTTTTTTTTTTTTTTTTTTTAAATTGAAAATCAGGGACAGGGACAGAAGGACTGCTGGGGTGGAGCCAGTGACAAGAAAGAGACACGTGATGATGGGACCAGTTTGTTAACCTAATTAATTGATGGCATTGGTTTCTTGAACAAACCATGGCTGCTGGCATGTAGTATTCTTTGATGAGTCTGCTTTCCATCAGCCATGGAATGTATACAAGTGTATTCATTCATTACTGGATAATAAAAATAACTTTAGGGCTGTAAGTCTGAAAACTACACCTAAACAGTTTTTTTTCTTTTTTTTTAATGCCTATTACTTTGGAGGAACACACAGAATGTTTCCTAGTGATACAAAAGAATTGATCGCTTCCCCATACGTGGAGTGAGAGGTTAAATGATGGAAGCGATATATTTGCAAAAGAGCGTTTTGTTCTCAATTATTTTATATAAGTTTTAGCAGCACTTTACCCAGTTTGGAATTAGGAGTTTTATGTCTAAAGCAAACCCCATAATTACCACTTCCTTTTTATTTAAAAAACAGCTTTATAATAACTGACAAAAGAACATTTACTGACAGATCCCGAAGTTAACGCTACTGGTACTAGTTGTAAATGTAGTAAGAAGCGACTTTCTGAGAGCCTTATCGTAATTTTCACCTTGGCAAAAGGGGCAGGGCGATTGGGACCGTCTTTTGAAGCTGTCCTCGGAAGCATTTTCTCTGCTGAAATATCAAGAGAAATTAAAGGAAATCTTTCCCAATTATCCTTTTCTGGGACACAGACATCTTATAAATATTCAGGAAACCTCTTTTCAAGGGAAAATTAATGCAGGACTAGGTGACGCGAGACCTGTTTACAAACCTTCCAAGTAGGTTGTAATATATGGCACCCTCATGAGGACTGTTCACCAACGCATGTATATTGAAGGTGATTTTGTCTGACGGTTGCACAGCTGAGTGTGGCCAAGATTAACTGTACCAGCCTTTCTATTGTTCAGAACTATGTTGAACCCTCAAAGGGAAGAAGGCTTTGGGGGAGGCAATGGCCACAAATGGAAAATCTAATGTTAGCTTTGGGACTAGCTTGCGTTTCTCAAGAATAATCTCGTACAGGTCCTTTCGATGTGGAAATAGTTGCTCGGTCTTAGGAGCCGGGCAAGAATTTCCAGGTAGGTTTATGGCCGGCTGTGAATTATAAATTGCTAATTCTTACATTTTGGAAAGGAATCGGAATTTAACTGAACAACAAATGAATAACTCTGTTATTCTCCCTTATGGAGCCCGAAGCCACACCTGTGAGGAAGTAAGTACTACGTGCTGTCAGAAAGCATTTTAAAATAAAATTGGCTTATTGATTTAAATGCCTGTGCACTGACTCTGGTCCTTATGTACCTTGAATTTGGTCCTTGTTTTTTTTTTTTTTTTTCTCATGATGATATGATTGTTACTAATTATTTTCAGAAAAAAGAGATTACATATTTTTTGGGGCTGCATAAAAGAGAAGATCCTTAATCAGTTTGTATTTGCCAAGATTCTTCGAGACTCCTATTTCAGGCATTTTGAGGATGATCCGCGAAGTTTCTTTATAAAAGGTTCACATGCCAATTTTTCATATCTACTGGATTGTAAACATCACATGAAATCCTCAAAGTGTTGATGTTTTATCGAAGCTGAACTGAACTGTATAAATACCGTAGCCTTGAGAAAAGTATTTTTCTTACTCTACTTACCCTGTTTGAGTGTGTGTGCGTGTGCATGCGTGCGTGTGTGAGTGTGTATATGTGTTTATCTCTCGGGGGAGGAGAGAAGACTTCAGTTTCAAAGGCAAAAGAATTAATTAGAAGTCATAGATGTCATTATATTGTTCAAAATCAATGCAGTTTAAACTAAGTGCATAATGTACCCCATTTGTTTCCAAATTTTATCTTCCTGTGTTAAGAACATTTAACCTAAGATCTATCCTAACCAATTTTTAAGTGCATGACACGGTCCTGTTACCTAAAGGCACGATGTCGTACAGCAGATCTCTAGAACTTACTCATCTTGCATTGTGCTCAGTTCTCAGGGTTTATGAAAAATTCTGAAAAGCCTGAATTGTTTCAATAACTGAGTTAGAGCCAACTAAAAAAGAAAAAAGAAAAAAAGGGGGGAGGGAGGAGAGAAGAGGGAGGTCAAGCCCACACTCAGAAATTGTGGATTAAAAGGATCTTGACATAGAAAGGAATTTGTACAACAAAAATTCAAACAATGCAACTGGATGAAACCATCATTTCTTTACAAACAGCTGGCTGTTTGGTGGAATCTATTTGGTTGAATTTAAAGAAAAATAGTGACCAATTTTAAACTTTTTTGGACACTGAATAGAGAACAGATAGAACTAAGGTGAAGTACAAGGTTGAAGCAATTACCCAGACGACCCGTTTTTCAAAACTTACACTGAAGAGCGGGTTTCATTTGCTAATAAACGGTAATAAATTTATAACATAATTTAGTGGTTCATGACTCCACTTACCCCTTCAACTTGGCACTTCGTGGATAGGCCTTTGTGTTATAAGTACATTTCACTTTTATGGAGAGAAATGCCTACATGCACTTCCTTGGAGGCCAAATGCCAACAATTTAATCTTATGAGTTCTACCCTGTAGAAGGATATTAACTAAAATGATAAAGTAATTTATAACAGTGACTAATAAAAGTATTTGCATAACCAGAAACCCTTGAGATCTGAGTTTACATGACATAATCAGATGTGGTTCGAGTGTTTTATGAGCTTAAGGCTTTTATCTGTGAATTTTACATCTAGATAATTGCCAAATCAACATGAACAGCACTAACGATTACAGGTATATAAATTGTTTACAGTGTTATAAATTGTATTGTAAACAACTGGGCAATATTTCTTTGAAATTATGAGCGTCTCATTTTTATAGCAAAATTTGATGTTTAAAACACATTAAAAGTGTGTTTACTATATTTACGGCAGCAATCTCCAAGTCAATTGTTTCAATGATAGATATTTGGTCCCTTGACACCCATTTAAATGGATCAAAGGGCAGCTATTTCTAGGGATTCCAACTTTTAAAAGACACGCGAAAAAGGGGGAAAATGGTTGTAACACTGATTTGGGGTCTCTTGGCAAGGTTTTTCAAACAGAAAACTACATATAAGGAACATTTCTAATCAAGGTGCACCGTATCACAATTGAATAAATCAGTGAAGCAGATGAGTAAGAAATGCGCTATTGTAATTATATCTCTGGAAAGATATAGTAACTTAATCTTAGAATCAATATTTCAGAAGAAATATGGAGTTGAAAACTTGGCCACTGCAGGAGGCGATTAATAGTGATAAGACTTCTTAAGTAATCTAATTCTTGACCTAAAAGCAAGATCTCATTACTTTTCAATATCCTCATTAAGACCAGGAGCAGATATAAGAACGAGATGACTTTTACAACCAACTTTTTTCAGAAACCCATCACACCCTCTGAAGAATAAGCTTGGAAACAGAAAGCGGCCGCAAGGACCATCAATCTGAGACAACTCACCAGCCGGTCCAAACTCGTGCCTGCAGCAGTGGTTGGTCTTTCCTCAGGATTGTAAGGCCTGAACCGTGTATTAAAGTTCTCAGCAACTGAGCGGGCAGATCTGAGAGCTGGGGCAGGTTTGGGCTGGCCACATCCCTGAAAGACCTGGAAGAATCATCGGAAGGGTAAGAAAATTTAAAAAAGTGAGTTTCTCCCTAAGTTCGTGACACCAAAGCGTCCAGTGCCCTGGCTTCCATCTGCTTCATGGAAGGCTTACCTCCGACACACTCTGATTTGAAACTTAAACAGATGCAGTCAGTCCTCAAACAGAATTACCCAGTCAGATACAGTGACTGATGGCCTGACTCTTATTTTCAACACACACAGTCAATCCTTATTACCTATGGAAGCCTTTTTGTGAATTTGTCTACAGTCGACAATATCCACGGCTTTCACATCTGCAAATCTGGCCAACCTCAGATCAAACTCAGTTTTGTTATCTGCGGGGCTCCTGGAACCAATCACCCTCAGATACTGAAGGAAAACTGTACTCAATAAAATTAGTGTGTGACAACCCCCCCCCCCCCCGAATAAATACTCAAGCACTTCTGCAGACATGGGCAGAGCGGCCAAGTTCATGAAGTCCAACAGAGTGAAATTCTGCCTTCTTGTTTCAGCGCTCGTGCTGTAAACAAGTGTCCTTTTAGTGTCACGTTTTTTCACACTTTGGTGCTTTTACTTGGCGATTTCCCTGTTTAAAGCGGCCCCCAGCCTTAGGACTGAAGGGTTATCACATGTTCCTAAGCACAAGAAAGCTGTGATTTGCCTTATGGAGAAAATACGTATTTTATTTTTTAATTTTCTATTTTTTTGTCTTTTTAGGGCCGCACCCATGGCATACGGAAGTTCCCAGGCTAGGGGTCCAATCAGAGCTGTAGCCACCAGCCTAAGCCACAGCCACAGCAACACGGGATCCAAGCCGCCGCATCTGTGACCTACACCACAGCTCACCGCAACGCTGTGATCCTTAATCCACTGAGCAAGGCCATGGATCAAACCCGCATTCTTATGGATGTTAGTTGGGTTCGTTAACCACTGAGCCACAATGGGAACTCCTGTATTTTATTTTTTAAGGATTATTTTTATTTTTTTTCATTTTTGGCCACCCTGCAGCATATGGAGTTCTTGGGCCAGGGATCAGATCCAAGCCACAGCTGTGACCTGCGCTGTAGCTGCAGCAACGCCAGATCTTTTAATCCACTATGCTGGACCAGGGATTGAACCTGTGTCCTGGTGCTGCAGAGATGCTTCCACAGCAGAAACTTCAGAAAATATGTATTTTAGGTAAATGTCATTCGGGCATGAGTTGTAGTGCACTTGGCCATGAGGTCAGTGTCAATGAATCAAAAATACATATATCAAATTAGGTGTCTTCCAAGAAAGACACTCATAAAATAAGGTTATGTATTAATTGGCTAATGTAAATGTGGCTAAAAGCTTGCAGGAGCCTAACCTTGTATTTCCTGTAGGATCAGGGGTTCAGTATTCGCTAATTCAGTGTTTTCAGCAATTCATAAAACATAAATACATGCAAATAATGAGAACTGACTGGATTAAAAATAGAAATTGAAAGTTAGTTCATAGGATGATTTCAGGATTAAAGAAATTGCTTCAAAGACATTTTTTCACGGACTTGAATTTGGCGTTCAAGAAATGTTTGTTTGGGATCCTTATTATTCTGACAAAGTATTTTATGGACAGCATATAAGGCCGAATAACTTGAGTGTCTCCTCTTTGAATAACGAAAACCTCTCTTGGAAGAAGTCTTTGCAAACACTCTGGTGAGCCACGGTATGGAAATAGGACAAGAAAATGTGGCTAAATTCCCTATAATGACAGTTTCCTCTAACTTTGTTGTTGACAGCTGTTCGTGTCACAATTAGGGTTGCCGTGGGAAATCAAACGTTCTATTGTAATGATCTCAGGGACTGAGCTGCTCGCTGCTTTTCCCAGTGATTTCACTCAGGGTGGTGTGGGGGGACCCCTCCTTTGCTGGTTCTGGAAGCTTCGTACTCTCTGCAGGGTATCAAGCGATAATCCCTTTTACCAGAATTACAGGAGCTCTAGTAACATCTGCAGGAAGTTTTGAGGAAGTTTAACTTCCTGTTTCTTCCGTTTCCGCCCAGGAGATGATTCTACTCCAGGATACGTTTTGCAGGCAACTTTCCGGGACGGATTTTGTCGTCCTGTTCTTAACTTACAGGGGTGTGTTTAGAATGCCCTCCTTCTAGTTTTGTTATTGATTCTGCGTTAGCGCTAAAATAAGCGCTCTTCATTGGGCACGCTATGGGATTTCACTGAAGTACACAGGGGGCTCCTGAGTGCCATTCCCAAGGACACATTCCACCTTGAGACACAATTCATTTAGTTTTACCACAACAGCTGACTTCCTTTTTTGTTCTATTCAAAAGTTGTCCTTAACTCAGCACTTTACAGAGAGGGAGCGCTTTGTCTTGGCATTCCTCGAGATCGGTCTTAACACACTATTGATTATTCTCCTCTCCCACAATTTCTGAAGTTGATGGTGTAAACCAGTGCGATAAAGATAGTGGCCCCTTTCTCCCTGGTGCCTAAATCACTTCCCAGCGGCAAGGTCGTGGCTGACGGAGAGCATTAACATTTCCAAAGCTCCAGGGTTCTGCCGAGTGTGCTATTTGGGATTGCCTCGAAAATGACAGCTGACTTTTAAAAAGTATAAAGCCTAAGGCAAAACAGTATTCATGGCCTTGTTGAGATTTCTTGAAGTTGGGCACCCAAAGAGTTAACAGACCTCCGTAATTCTCTCCTGGGAAAGAATCTGGCTCACTGGTTTGGGTTAAATCAACGAACAAGAAATGCCCTGAAAGAATATTAGTGCCCAAGGGAGATATTTCTTTGCAACAGAAAACCTTACCACTTGTTTGCTTAAACAAAAAAAAGAGGTGTTAAATGAGAGTGTAAATTATAATAATGGAACATAGGTAAGTTAATATAAGTAGTTTTTTGTTATTTATATCAGGTTCAGATTTTGAAGATGACTTTGGTGCAGAAATTGCTGAATGATCTGTGATCCAAACAGACTGTGAAGGAAACACAGACTTCTTTTTTTTTTATGTTTTTTTTTTCTCTTAATGGATTTTATTTCAATTATAGGTGTACATAAATCATCACAAGTCAGTTTTACAGATTTTGTATCCCAAACCCCCAGTGCATCCCCCCACCCCCCAGATTGTCTTATTTGAAAAACCACGGTTTTCCAAAGTCTGTGAGTCATTGTCTGTTCTGTAAGAAGTTTCATTGTGTCTTTTTAGTTTCCACATGTAAGCCGTAGCATTGGGGGTGTTGCTGTCTAATTGTCTGACTGGTTTCACTTTGCATGATAATTTCTAAGTCCATCCATGTTGCTATAAATGTTGGTAATTCGTTCCTTTTAATGGCTGAGTAATATTCCATTGTGTGTATGTACCATATCTTCCCTAGCCACTCCTCTGTCGATGGGCATTTAGGTTGTTTCCATGACCTGGCTATTGCATAGAGTGCTGCAATGAACACTGGAGTACAGGTGTCTTTTCGGGTCATGGTGTCTGCTGGATAGATGCCCAGGAGTGGGATTGCCGGATCAAATGGTAATTCTATTTTGAGTTTTCTGAGGAATCTCCATACTGTTATTACGGAAACAGCACCTCACCCCATCATCAGGTGGAGAGCTCCATAGAAATCTGTCGCAATATGTCAAGTTATGAATCATGAAGGCCCTTCAACACTGAGGCCATTAGACCCTTTGGAAAAGGAAATAGTCCTAAGAGAGATCCTTCAGTATGGAAGTGCCAGACTTAGGGGTCGAGAACTGTTTTTCAGAAATTTACAAAACCTGAAACAAACAAGCAAACAGAAAACCACTGGCAGAGGAGACCAGAGCACCGACACACTGTGCTTGTTTGGGAATGACTTAAAACACCCGTCTGATTCTCACACAGAGGATGTATCGTAGATACATAGATCCTTCAAATAACTTAGATGGCAAACCAAGTGAAAATTAGTAATTCCATTTTTTAACACATGCAATGTATGAGCCAGACAAAGTCTTTTTAAAACATGGATTTCATGCGGTGGTGGACAAAAGGAATTCCCATGCCAAACGTCTGGGCGAGGTTGCAGACAACTTCCTGACCCTGCCGCAGCAGCAGGAGACTTAGGCAAAGTTCGGTGGCTCCTGTGGCTGTATGACTATAAAGCACCAATGAGCTCTCTTCCTGGTGGCCTGGGGGCCCCACAATTTTATATTTTGGATAAGGGTAGAAACGGAGGAGGAAGAATGCTGGGGGAAGGGTCTTAGGTGAAGTGAATCTGCAAATCTAGCTTCTCCCCCAAGGAAGGTTCAGGACCAGAGATGCAGATTTGATTTCTTAGGCTCAAGATGGTATTTAAAACCTGACACTGGCTGCACGCATCAAGGGCAGGTATATAGACTGGTGGGGCTGCAGGGGCTAAGGACAGCTTAGTGCCTCACCAACATTCAGAGGGCCTCCCCGAACCTTTGTTTCCTCCTCTGTCAGATGGGAATAATAATATTATTTACCACACACATAGGCAGTGATGACAAAATGCAAAAAAGCCAGTGTCTGGAAAAGTAAGTGCTTGATAATAATTAGCAAATTATGTCATTCCGCAACTGGTTCTTTCTAGTCTGTTTTTTTTTTTTTTCCCTTCTCCCCCTCCTTTTTTAAAAATCTTTTTAGGGCTGCACCTGTGGCATATGGAAGCTCCCAAGCTAGGGGTCAAATTGGAGCTGTAGCTACCAGTCTACACCACAGCCACAGTAACATGGGGATCCTTAACCCACTGAGCAAGGGCAGGGATCGAACCCGAGTCCTCATGGATACCAGTCGGGTTTGTTACTGCTGAGCCATGATGGGAACTCCTAGTTCTGTTTTTTGAGTAAGGATATTTGAGGGGGAAAAAACGTCTAGGCTGATGTTTCTTAAATGTCTACCACAAAATATGATTTCCGGGGCTGTTATGAGCTGTTACCTAAGCAATCGCTGCCATGTGTCCAAGTGAAATGAGGTACCTTCGCAGGGCTTCATCAGGCTACTGTGTGTTCTGAAAAGGGAGAAACTCATTTGTAGTGTTTTCCCCAACTTTCTGGCCAAGGGTTCTCCTGGAAGTCCTCACAAGGTGTTCCAAGGAAAACACTGGGGCACATTGTGAATTTTGCTTTAATTAGCCAAGAGGAGAGGTGATTCAGATGTAACTGCATTGACTTAAATGTATTTGGGAAGCCTCTTCTGCCTTTACTACTCTCCTTTTTTTTTTTGTCTTTTTACGGGCACACCCTTGGCACATGGAGGTTCCTAGGCTAGGGGTCTAATTGGAGCTGCAGCTGCCAGCCTACACCACAGCAATGCCAGGTCCAAGCCACATCGGCCACCTATACCACACCTCATGGCAACGCTAGATCTTTAACCCACTGAGCGAGATCGGGGATCGAACCCGTGTCCTCAAGGATGCTAGCTGGGTTCGTTACTGCTGAACCACGATGGGAACTCCCACACCCTTCACTACTTTTAATTGGAGAGAAGAGGCACTGTTTTCAGACATTAAAGTTTTTCTCTTTACAACAGAAGTTTCCAGAGGATATGGCGGTAGGCTAAGCCACCCCCTTGTGGAACAAACCACTAGGTTACTCCTTGAAGGAACAGAATCAGTATTACCTCCTGCCTGGCTCCCTCCGAGGGATGATGAAAGGGATAATTAGAAAATCTGGAAAACTATTTGGAAGTCCCAGTGTAGACAGATGCTACAGAGGTTCCCAGGAATTATCCTTCCCACTTGAACTCGCAAAACCTGCGGATTTTGGGGAAGCTGCCTGGCTCGGGATCCTCTCTCTTAAGAGGATTACTAAGATGGTGTCTCTGAGTATGTCGGCATTCTGACATTAAAGAAGCTGACATTGAAAATAGAAAGAGCTGGAGTTCCCGTTGTGGCTCAGTGGTTAACGAATCCGACTAAGAACCATGAGGTTGCGGGTTCGATCGCTGGCCTTGCTCGGTGGGTTAAGGATCCGGCGTTGCCGTGAGCTGTGGTGTAGGTTGCAGACGCGGCTCGGATCCCGCGTGGCTGTGGCGAAGGCCGGCAGCTCCAGCTCCTGTTAGACTCCTAGCCTGGGAACCTCCATATGCCGCAGGTGCAGCCCTAGATATGGCAAAAAGACAAAAAATAAATAAATAAATAAAATAAAAATAAAAATAGAAAGAGCTGGAGTTCCCGTCGTGGCTCAGTGGTAACAAACCCAGCTAGTATCCATGAAGATGCGGGTTCGATCCCTGGCCCTGCTCAGTGGGTTAAGGATCTACCTTTGCTGTGGCTGTGGTGTAGGCCAGCAGCTGCCTCTCTGATTCAACCCCTAGCCTGGGAACTTCCATGTGACACGGGTGTGGCCCTAAAAAGACAAATAAAATAAAATAAAATAAAATAAAATAAAATAAAATATAAAATAGAAAGGGCTGAAAGAAGAGATGTTTTGTTGTTTCAGAGGGACAAGAAAGAGGGACTGTGTGCGGTGATACCAGAGCCTTGTTTTAGGTTGCTGGGTTCAAGCATTTTTCCTCAAGAACATCGCAGAATCTTAACATACTTCCTTAAAATAAAATAACACCGCATGCACTTTTCCAGTGGCACCCATAGCTTTATAGCTCTCTCTTTGTCTCCTCTATTTCCTGCAGGTTGAGTATGCATTCACAAAAGTTATTATTGGCAAATCTAAGAAGCAATGGCTGCAAAGCAATCCTGTCCCAGCTCTTGTTTTTTTTTTTTTTAACTTTTAAATTTATCTTTTCAGATTCAACTCAGTGGCTTTTTATTCTAGTGGGAAAGATGTTGCTATTCCCTTAAATCATTCTGAAATTTTCCACCAGAACTCTAATATTTTATATTGGTATAGGTGACAGTTAATGCTGCCTCGATTTAATTGGACTTGATGTTTTGAGTGTAAGTGATGTTTCCTTTACCTATTGGATTCTAATTTATACTAGAGTGTTAATGAAGTAACTATTTGTTAGATGTTAGCCTGGGGAAATCAAAACTATCCCATTTCCCCCCAAGGCAACAGAAGCTATCATATCTGCATGTATTTTGTTCAAATGTAGCCATTATTTTCATGAGAGACAAGTGTAACAGGAAGATCATGAATAAAAGTCTAAACGTTTGGAGTCCTGGTTTTGGTCTTTCTCCTTACACTGTTCTCCCCAAAGCTCAAGGCTGTTATGAAGATAAAATGATATGATGCTTAGAAAAGACACTGAAGTAATGAGGTAAAAAAAGATGTATTATTATTCTATTGAAGTAATCTATAATTAAATAGGACAATAACAGGTAACAAATCAAATCTGGGGACTAGGCAGAGTGATGGATGAATAATTTAAGCTCTATGAAGAATACGATCTTAAGCATTTTGTTCATCATTGTACCCCAGAATCGTAAAAAATTCCTAGCACATAGTGTGCATTTAAAAACAAATTGAAAATGAAAGATGATGAATAAATAAAATTTCTAGCTATAATTTCCCCCTTTTGAAAACATTGATTGAAGGCAATTAGGAGGTCGATTTCTGTAATGAGAAAGAAAAGACAGGAAAGGAAAGAGAACTAACGCTTACTGAGTGTCTGTGAAGGACCAGACTCACTTTGCTATGTGTTTCACACACTTATCTCAACAGTCAATTATTTCTTCAAAATCAACGTTGAACTTTTCTTCCTTTGGCTTCAGAAAATACAACGAATTCTTCAACCACATTAAAAAAAAAAAAAGGATATTTCTCTAACTCCATTTACCCTGCCAAACTAAAGTAAAACCAGATCACCAACTTTTTAACTGATAACTAGAACCAAAAAATCTGGTTTCTTGATCGTCTGATAATAGCTCCTCACTGGGTTTGACAGGACAGTTAGAGAGCAGAAGACTGCCTGGAAAACAGGCTTGGCTCTCTGTCAGTGGGTAAGCTACGAGCAAGTCTTCTAGAAAGAAGTGGGCTCCCATCTCAGGTGGGTGGCTGTTTCACCATCCTGTCAAAACGTTAAGCAGCAGTGCCTGCACACAGTTGAACAATATTCCTGTTGTGGATCATCCAGGTTCAGCACAGAGCTGGGGGCCCTTCCTCAAAACAGAAGTGAAACATGAAGGCTGAAATGGGTGTCCAGGGGACGTCCACATATCATCAGTCAATAGACACGAGCAAGTTAAAATAGTAAAAAACCCATTTCATTAGAAGTAGTAGCAAAGAAACCTCATCATCACCATGATACAGAATTAAACTGACACCCTCGAGCCTCATTTTCACACATTCTTTTCTGGTTCCTAACAACAATCTGTTAATACCCCATGGAGTGTTTTCCTGAATACAAACTTAGAACTTTTTTTTTTTTTCGTTTGTTTATTTTTTGTCTTTTTAGGGCCACACCTGTGGCACATGGAGGTTCCCAGGCTAGGGGTCGAATCGGAGCTGTAGCCGCCAGCCTACACCACAGCCACGGCAACTTGGGATCCAAGCGGCACCTGCGACCTACACCACAGCTCACTGCAGTGCTGGATCCTTAACCCACTGAGCGAGGGATCGAACCTGTATTCTCATGGATACTAGTCAGGTTCGTTAACCACTGAGCCACGACAGGAACTCCTAAACTTAGAATGTTTTAATAATAACTTCTTTCTTTAGACATAAAATCATTATATTTATAATAAAAAGATTTTAAAAATCAATGTTTTTAAAAATTTTTTCACTTTTATTAGTGTCAGTTTTCATGATGGATTGCCTTTCAAGAAAACTGGCTTTCATTCTATCACCAAACAATCTCTCATCGTCTCTCTCTTCTTCCCTCTTCCTTTCCTCCCTCTGACTTTCTCTCTTATTCTCTTCCTCTCTTTTTCTTTGCTCCCTGATTCATGCTTTTCTTTCCTTAAAGATTGATTACAATGGTCCCTTGGCCAAGCCCTCTGGCAAACATGAAGTCCCTGGATGGGTCCAGGATTCTGTGCAGAAAATTCTGGGTTGGACTGAATCAAGTCAAGGCATCAGTTTCAGTTTTGGCTGCTTTTCATTCGCTGGCTTCCATTTTCAAAAGCCAGCAACCCTGTCAGTTTCAAGGTTTTAAACGTTTAGTCCTGACGCTTACGCGCTTACGCAGCTTGCTTCTGGAATATGTCAGATGGGTTGCATGCTTCCTAAAATCGTTTCTTCAATAAAAACAAATTCCTTCCAACTGCTTAAGAAGATGACCCCCACACCCACCCCTGGAAGGCGCTGCATTCCTTCAACAGCAGAACACCTTGATAGTTCCTCCAAATGGTGAGCGGGGAACAGTTACAAGGAACTGAACATAGCATATTTTGAGGGTAGGGAGTAAAAAAAAAAAATCCCTAACTCTCTTGTCCTTGCTAAATGATGATTTCATATGCTCTTTCTTTATAAGATTTAAAGCAATTCTTTAAGATCACTTGGCGGAATTTACATAAATATGTACATTTCAATAGCCTGGCTCTGTATCATTCATTCCAACTACCGCTCAATGAATACTGGTAGAGTGTCCCTAGGGCCAGACTTAGGTGCTGGGGATAGGCCAGCTGGCCATGTCCCTGGTCTCCTGAGGGTTCTGACAAGAAATCAGGCGATTATAGTAAGATGTATTAAGTGCTATAAGAGCACCCGTGAGGAGCGACTAACCCAGACTAGAGAGTCAGAGAAAAGCTTCCTGGGACAGCAGTGATGTGCTGGAATGGGTCCTTACTGGCTTCACAAGACCACTTGTTACATTTTTAGGAATTTTGTAAGCCTGTCATTAAACAGAGTGATTATTAAAAGTTAAATTGTATAAACTTAAGACGATATAAATTATGTTAAAAACAAAAGGAATCTATACCCCAAACTCATTACTCCCTAATCAGTTTACTGTTATCTGTGCTGTTATAATTCTTGATGCCAAGTGTATCTGCAAGGGGGAGATGTTACATTGTGGTGTGCTACTCTGTGTTGCCTTGTTAGTAGCTTGAAATTTACATCCTAGATATTGGCAAACCCTGTAAACTAGCATGTTTTCTGCACAGAGACCTGGCTGTACAAACACTTCCCAGTAGACCACTGAATCTTACCAGGGAGGTGAGGAAATAGTTGGAGTGTGTCTGGTGAAGGCTGTATATTCCGGGTGTTGGGGGATGGAGAAGATAGAAAGGATGTTCCAGGATGAGGAACAGCATGTGCAAAGGCTTGGAGGTGATAGAGGATGCTTCTTCGGAGCAACAGAGCCAAGGTCATTTTGCTTGCCTGATGCACACAGAGGTTCTCTCACCTCCTAGGCTATACTCCTATTAGGACTTAAGCTCTGTCAGTCGGTCTTATTCACTGTCATGTCCCCAGGGTCTAGCACCATGCTCAGCAGGGAATCAGTGCTCAACAGCTTTTGCAATAAAACAGACTCACAGACATGGAGGACAGACTTGTGGCTGCCAAGAGGGTCGGGGGAGGGATGAACTGGGAGTTTGGGGTTAGTAGATGCAAACTATTACATTTAGAATGAACGGGCAATGAATGGGTCCTGCTGTATAGCACAGAGAACTACGTCCAGTCTCTTGGGACAGAATATGATAGGGTAGGATATGAGAAAAAGAAGTTTTTTATAAATATATATATATATATATATATATATATATATATATATATGTATATATGATGACTGGGTCACTTTTCTGTATAGCAGAAATCAACTATAATAAAAAAAATGGAATAATTTAAGGTGGGGAGCATGGTGAGTGGTGGACCCAGCGGGCAGGCTGAGGACTACATTTCGCAGGAACACATCTGGGCTTTATTCGCGGGACAGCAGCCAGCCATGGAAAGATATTAAGCAGGAGAGGACTGTGCACACTTGCATTTTCAGCAGTTCCTCTGGCTACAGCATGGAAGGTGGATTGGAACGTGGTAAAGCCAGAGGCAGGGAATTAATTAGGAGGCCACAATCCATGGGTGAGATGATAAAAATAGAGGAGCCGCTGTGGGTGGATTCAGAAGGTGTGTGGAAGGACCATTTCAAGCGTTGCCTATGGAAGGGCTGTGAGGGCAAGGGGAAAGGGGTCTGCTGGGTTTGTGGCTAGGATGAAAGAGCCAGAGAGGGGGTGTCCTCTGGGATGGAGACCCCTGGGGAGGGAAGGGTCTGTGGAGGATGAGGAGCTCATTTTGGATGGTGTGTTTGAGGAGACGGGTGGAGGTGTGTTGCAGGCAGCTGGATAAACAGGTGGAATCAGGAGAAAAATCTGGGCTAGAGAGAGATACTTGGGATGAAAACTCCGCCCGCTGCTATAGAAAACCTAGAAATCTGTGTCTGAGATGTTCCACATTTTCTACCCAAGAATTCTTCTCGTTACCCACCCTTACAAGCCTCATGTCTTAAAACCACTATGTCTAGTTAACAGCGCACATGTATTAATAAAGAAATGATGGATTTTCACTTTGCTGGGCATCTCAGCTCTTCGGCTGATATTTAAGATACTCTCTAGGACAATCAGGAGGTGAAATCAAAGAGGTGGGTAGGGAGTTCCCACTGTGGCTCATTGGTTTAAGAACTTGGCTTAGTCTCCGTGAGGATGCAGGTTCAATCCCTGGCCTCGCTCAGTGGGTTAAGGACCCCGTGTTGCTGTGGTTGTGGCATAGGCCAGCAGCTGCAGCTCCGATTTGACCCCTAACCTGGGAATTTCCATGGGCCACAGGCACAGCTGTAAAAAGAAAAAAAAAAGAAAGAAAGAAAGAAAGAAAAAAAGGTGTGTAAAATGCATTAAAAGGAAAAAGAGCTACAGAAAGCCATATATAATTCCGAATTTTCCAGCAGAGCAAGTTGCTATAAAAGCACAGAAGGAGCTCCTTCCCATATTTAGATATGGCCTGGCTGGGGCAATGACTCTCAGGATCAAACCAGATTGCATATCCCCAAGGAGAAGGAAAGTGCTGAGAGCTGGGGCTGGTTGCATATTTGTGAAACTGGGAAGAGGCCACCGAAACTCCTCTAATGCAGTATTCTGCTGCCTCTGGGAAGCATGGCTCGACGGAGGCAGTTTCTCCTCTTTAAAGGCAGGAAGAGACTGGAGAAGCCTTTCTTTCTCGAGAGCAAGAGGGTATCTCGCTCTACTTCTAGGAACACACCGAGCGTTAAGAACTGCATTGAGCTTCCATCACCTAGTCTTGAGTAGACTTCATTAAATGTAATCTTCTCATCTTTTGCCCTGAAGTTAAAGTGAAAGAAAATCTTAAGATAAATCTCCAAAGGTTAGAGATAATCAAGAGTTTCCCTTTATCATCAAAAGGGGAAAAAAACATTTCTTTTTAAAAAAACCTTTTACACGGAAAGTAAGTTAAAACGAGTCTGTTTTGGATGCATTTCCTGTAAATGCATCACAGCATTTTTTTTTTGTCAACCTTCATTTTCCTTTATGAACAAAAGGTGTCTTTTTCTCCCACCCTGTTTCTAGCATCTGAAAAATCTGGCTCTGTTAGCCAGGGCTGTTACAGACAGGGTAGGAACAGATTCTTGTTTTCTGTATAGAAATGAAGGAAGCAAATATGTTTCAAGGTCACTGCTTCTTGGTGGAATATTACCAGTGAGAGCTGGCGGGAAGAGTATGAGCTTTGCAATTTGTATAAACTGAGAAAATATTCTGAATCTAGAAACCCCTGAGAACTTGCTCTTTTCTTTCCCAAACAAAACTAAAAGAGGAAATGGAAATAGAACGCAGAGCTTTATACAGAGTATGGCCGTTTGCTTTCTTCTCAGATCCGGCCGAAGGGACGGATCCACTTGTCAAGGGAATAGGCCAATTATTCCCTTCCTGTAAGAATTACGTGCTGGGAGATTGGGGTTAGCAGATGCAAACTATCACATTTACAATGGATAAGCAATGCGGTCCTGCTGTATAGCACAGGACTATATATATCCAGTCTCTTGGGACAGAACATGATGGGAGATAATGATTAAAAGAATATATACATATATATATATATACATATATATATATGTGTGTGTGTGTGTGTACATATACATACGTATGACTGGATCACAACATATATATATATACATATGTATGACTGGGTCATACGCATACATATGCATGAACATGACTGGGTCACTTTTCTGTACAGAAGAAACTGGTACAACACTGTACATCAACTATACTTTAATAAAAAAATAAAATAGAAGAATAATGTGGCGTTAGACTGAGGCCTCTGAAATTCCTCTAAAACCCGTTGTTCTGCTGGCATGGGTGCGACCCACAGGCACAGACTAGAGCCGGGTCGCTGCCATCGCGTCGACCCACCGTACTCGGCCCTCAAGGCTGCTTTCCTCCCGAGGCCTTGCTCATTAGACCTTCAGTCATAGGCCACGAAGAAATACACGTCCCATTCCAGGTGAGTCTGTGCCACTGAAGGCACACCATGCATACACGGCTTTAAATGCAGCTGTGTGACTAGCAAATCTGCTCTTCTGATCGCAGAAGCTCACAGACCCTCAGGGATGAGGCCCAAAGCACAGAGTCAGTGCCCTCCACGGTTTCTGTATCACGGACATTGGCAGCGATAACAATGAAAATATGTAATTTGATGGGTGGTTTTGATTTGACGTATGCCACACTAAGCATTTGACGTGGATTATATCTCTCCACTCTCAAACAAATTTATGAGTAGATTCTACTAGCTTCCTCATTAAAAAAAAAATCTTTATGGCCACACCTGGGGCATATGAAGTTCCCAGGCTAGGGATTGAATTCGCTGCAGTCAGATCTTAACCCACTGTGCCACAGGGGGAACACCTAGCATCCTCATTTTAATATATATTAAAAAAAAATTTTTTTTTTTGGGCTCCCTGCAGTATATGGAGCTCCCAGACCAGGGATCAGATCTGAGCCGCAGTTGTGACTTGCGTTGCAGCTGCTGGAATGTCAGATCCTTAACCTATTGTGCCGGGTTGGGGATCAAACCTGTGTCCCAGGGCTCCAAAGTCACTGTCGATCCATTGTACCACAGCTGGAACTCTGACCTTCATTTTTAATGTGAGTTAATTGAGCTTAGACAGATAAGCAATTTGCCCCAAGTCACACAGCTAGTAAAAACCAGATCCCGGGTTTGTCTGATGTCAAAAACTGATCTTATAACATTTATGCTATTTTAAAGAATGTGAGATTAATTTCAAATATATCTTAAGGTATTTCCTAGTCTTTACTGTTGAAGTCTTTCTGGTATTATATTTTCATGGTCTGAAATCGACTTGGCAAAATGTACTGTTGCTTCCATGTAAAATGGCATGTTAGAACGTCTGTAGAATGTGAGAATGAGTAAGACACAGCTCCTGTCCTCAAATAACTTATAATCCTGGGAAGGAGAACGTAAGTACACAAAAAACCAATATGCTCTCTGCCTTCAGAAGGACACATATGTAACACAGGTGCTCAAAGAAAAGAAAGGTAAATGCTTTTGGAATAAACATATACTCATGGAGGAGGTGCTGCGAAAACGAATCTGACTAGTATCCATGAGGATGTGGGTTTGATCTCTGCCCTCCCTCTGTGGGTCAGGGACCTGGCATCGCCATGGGCTGTAGTATAGGTCACAGACACGGCTCAGATTCTGCGTTGCTGTGGCTGTGGTGTAGGCTGGCAGCTGCAGCTCTGATTTCGACCCCTAGCCTGGGAACTTCCATATGCCGCAGGTGTGGCCAAAAAAGCAAAACACACACACACACACACACACACACACACACACACACACACTGGTGTGAATGAAATCTAATCCAAAGTGCTTATAGCTCAAGGAAGATTTTTTTCCATGCAAATTCCCAAGATATTATTTACACCTGGATGCTTTGAAAGGAAAAAGATCCAGAGAAAGGAAAAATATCTGATGCTAAAAAAATAATCCTAACTTTTACTGAAGAGATAATGGTCACAAAGCTGAAAATTGAGAGAGCTGGAAAGGGGACATTTAGCTAACCCCTCTCTTTACAGATGAGGAAACTAAGACCCACCAGCTAGAGGCAGAAAGGATTACATTCTCCTTTCTGTTCGCTTCATTTTTTTTTCATCTTCATCTGAGCTGTAGATTCAGAAAGAATTGTCTGGAGAAAATTAAGTAACGAAAGGCCATGCTACTCTTCTGTAATGGGTTCCACCCTCGTCTGTAATAAGTATTAACTGAATGGATGGTTTCAATTGGACTTTAATAAGTCTCCCTTCTTAATTTAGATTATATCTGACAAACCAATCTTTTCCTGGATTAGGTTTGAAATTACTCCTAATACAGTTAAATTATATATAGTGAGATCAGTTTTATCTTTCCTGATAGGATAGGAGATGATCAACGCATCTAAAAATTCACAGGCAGAGACTCAACACTTTTGTTTTCTCTTCCTTTGGAGAATTTCCTCAAAGCTGCGCAGTTCAGAACGCCTTAGATCTGGGTGGGTAACAGAAGTGCTGGAATGATGAGGTCTCTTCTCTGTCTCTGATAGACTGTGAAGTTGGTGAATGCCCTAAGCTTTGGCTGGGGCTCGAAGAACTAACCGCTTGTGTTTCTCCTCAGTAGGTGTCCCTGCTGGACAGAAACACCCATCATCAGCATGCATCGTGCCATCATACCTGGTGGGTTTCAGGCAACAGCCTTCCTTTAAGTGGCTGCTTCCTCCAGTGCTGCAGGACATCTGGTCCTGGTGGACACAGGGGCATGCTGGGAAAATCTTTTTCTTTGGATCAGACAATTCTGGGCTGCAATTCCAGCTCTGCCCCTTCTTAGTTGCCTGACCTCGGACAGGCAACTTAATTTCTCTAAATTTAACATTCCTTACTTATAAAATGAAGAAATGAATGTTTTACAAGATGGGCATAAATAAATAAATAAATAAACAAAGCGTCTCGAAAGAGACTGATGCTCTGGCAGAGACTCTATTTTGTCCTTTACTATACTAGCTTTCTCGTGCCTGGGACAGGAAGGATAATTGTTGAATGAAATACAGTAGATGCTCAACCAACTGTAGCCATCATCATTGCCATTGTTATTACGGGATTATCTGTCCAAAGAGGAGCCAAGAAAAGCTATAATACGCTATTGCTCCTAGTCTTAAACTATATTCAAATTCCATTATATGTTATGTACTTATGTATGTTATAAATTACATACTATATAATATATAAAGGATATACAAATCCCGAGTTTGAAATAAATCCCATAATGTTACTAGGAAAATATTATAACTTGATTATACAATTTGGAACAGCCAATGAATTTTTAAAATGAATACCCATGTACCTTACTTCCAAACAGGTTGGCTGTGGGCTAAAGAGTAGAGGAAAAAGGATGTGACAATACCTATTAAATAAAATATCTAAGACAAGATTTGAGCATGAACACACACTGTGAGAATAGATCTTTTCATTAGTCTGTAATCTCACTAATTCAGGATCTCACCGATTAGGTATAAAAAAGTAGCTGCTCCAACAGCTGAAACTTAAATAATATTGCACATCACCTATACTTAAATTTTTAAAAAGTAAGCTGTTCCTATTGGAGCTGTTCCTCCTACAGATATGATGAGGACTTCTGAATAAGAGAGAATTTCATATCTGAAATTGTGATGTGTTTAGCTTTGCCTGCAGATAGAAGAAGGCAGAAAAAAGTAGACTTTTATATTTTGCACTGTTAAAACTCCAGGAAGAGTTGGAAGGGATGAATGATGATGATAAGAGAAATTTCATTAGCATTGAGCATGGTGGGAAGTACTAGGTATAGCTGCAAAGACAGAAAGAAAGATAACTGGAATCCTTGTGGCTTTGCCACCTGCTTTTTTTTTCTCTTTTTTTTTTGTCTTTTTGTCTTTTTGTCTTTATGTAGAGCCGCACCCGCGGCATATGGAGGTTCCCAGGCTAGGGGTCTAACAGGAGCTGTAGCCGCCGGCCTTCGCCACAGCCACAGCAACGCGGGATCTGAGCTGTGTCTATAACCTACACCACAGCTCACAGCAACGCCAGATCCTTAACCCACTGAGCGAGGCCAGGGATCGAACCCGCAGCCTCATGGTTCTTAGTCGGATTTGTTAACCACTGAGCCACGAAGGGAACTCCACCTGCATTTTTTTTTGTTACCATCTCATGCAGGTTTTACTGAACTTTCTGTGAATACTTGGTCTATTCAGTGAATGTTGACTGAATCCCACATTGTGGGATTGGCTTTGCAGCCCCTGAATCACTAAAGGGTAAAGACTAGCAACGTGTGCTCTGGAATCAGACGTGTCTCTGTGTATCCTTCCCACACCAAGTTTCCTACCTTTTCTAAGCCTTAGTTTCCAAATCTAGAAAATGACAGAAGACTATTTATCATCACAAGCATTGTTATAAATATTACATAATATAAGCCTGAGTGTAAGAGTTCTACAAATATAAGCTGGCAGTCATGAACATTGTTGCTTTTCTGAAAGACACTCTGGGAATGACTTCCATCAGTAACTGCAGTAATCAGGTGAACGATTTTCCAAGGAGAGGCTGCCAGTCATATCCTGGAGTGAAAAAGTCATTTTAATTTGTAAGCTTTGCAGCTCTCAGGATGTCTGGCCCCCCAATTAGGAAATAGCCTTTGGCTTCACCAGAAGGAAACTCACCCACCAGAATGTCGCTAGTTATGCAAATGCTCTAGCCAAAGCCTGCCAATCCAGAATTTCAAATTTGATAAGGCTGTTTATCAACAATGACTGAGGGCTCCCTTGCGAAAGGAAAAATTCGAGCATCCAGTTCTTAGCCAGGATGTAGATTTCAGGCTTTTCGTTCACGCATAATTTCATGGATGTGCCTTACATGGGAAACGAAACTGCATGTTTCCAAATTCCATTTTCCTGAAGAAATGAAGACTTTTTCAGAACGGATCCGTTCCATCGGCAGATGCTCTTGGTGTTTCGTGCTAAATTTATCCAAATTTTAGCCACCTTATCAGCCATCTCTCCATGCTACTAAAGGCTGGCTTTGGTCCTTCCTCCATACCTCGGTTCAGATTGGATCCTGCTTCTCAACCCTCTTTCCTGCACAGCCTAGCTGCCCTCTATCCCTTCCCTTCCCTTCGCTCACTCCATCTCCTGTTCTCTATGTCAAGGTTACCAAATGCATCTTTTTCTAGCTTTCTAGCTTATTTGACATTGTTGGTACTACTGTTTTATGACCTTCCATATTGTATTCTCTCATGAGTGTACTCTTACGTGCTCTCCCTTATTTCTACTCTTTCTTTCTTTTTTTTTTTTGACTGCTTTTTAGGGCCACCGAGCAGCACACAGAAGTTCCCAGGATAAGGTCAAGTCATATCTACAGCTGCCGGCCTACACCACAGCCACAGCAACCTGGGATCCAAGTTGCATCTGTGAACTACACCACAGCTCACGGCAACGCTGGATCCTTAGCCCACTGAGCAGGGCCAAGGATCAAACCAGCATCCTCATGCATACTAGTTGGATTTGTTTCTGCTGAGCCACAACAGCACTTCCCACATCATTTCTACTCTTGATTCAGGCATTTCTTACAAAGAAATGTGCCTTTTTTGAAATGCATGCCTTATTAACAGCAGTAGTATTAGAGTGTAATCGGACAATTTTCATAGAAATGTCTCATCCACATTCACATAGGAAAGAGTACATCTGATCTCTGGGGGATATTTTAAATAGAAAAATTTGACTTGACATATACGCATACACA
This sequence comes from Catagonus wagneri, assembly GCA_004024745.2. NCBI lineage: Eukaryota > Metazoa > Chordata > Mammalia > Artiodactyla > Tayassuidae > Catagonus > Catagonus wagneri. The sequence goes on along the minus strand of PVHT020002874.1, from coordinate 3,311,852 downwards.
CATCAGTGGAAACTTCTGCTCCTAAGGGGTGTGTGATGGTCTCCAGCCACAAAGACTTTTGTGTTTTCATGTCCTCTTCTCTAGGGCCATTTTGAATCCAGTTGCTCAAGCACCAGATATTCAACCTCTCAAAACAACCTTAATTGGATTTGTTTTTTGTATGTATGTATGTATGTATGTATATACATATGCATGTATTTTGCTGCACCCATGGCATGTGGAAGTTCATGGGCCAGGGACTGACCCCATGCCAGAGCAGTGAGCCAAGCTGCTGCAGAGACAACGCCAGATCCTAAACTTGCTGCACCATAAGACAGCTCCAAGACAACATTAATTGCTTTCTAGGCAATAGATTTGAGAGGAATTGATAATTGCTCCTTTTCCACAGGAAAGAAAGAAAGTGGCTTTTGAGGGAACCTTGAAATGTGCTCTTTTCCCAGCAGGTGACGGCACAATGGAGCCCCCATCCTTACAGCTAAGCCAAGCTCACTAAAACCCAGAACCAGGCCTGTGAAAGTCTCAGTCCATCCGTCTTCCAGGAGACAGAGAAAGGACCCAGGCCAGACTGCTTCTTACCCTACTTTTTGCCAGAGCGCCCTGACAAGCCCCAAGGTAGTTTGATTCATACTCAGCCAAGGAGATCCAATCAGATTCCATGGATTTCTTTCTGCTCTGCCATGTCTCTTCACCCCTTGGCTCCATCCCCTTAATTACATCTGAAACCTTTTTCATAAAGGATTTTAAAAATTGAAGAAAGCTAAACATTCCACTCTTACTTTTTTTTTTTTTTGGCCACGCCTACAGCATGCAGAAATTCCCAGGCCAGGGATCAAACCCAAGCCAGGCCACCAGGGAATTCCTGTACATGCCACTCTTTGCCTGACATATTTTTGTGTAAATGACTTTCTGTTAAAACACAATCACTCTGTTACCAGGTTTAAAGGACTGATGCAGAGCTGGTTAGTGTTTCATCACAGGGAGGCTGGTACAAAGGACAGAAGGGCATTGTGCAGTCATCAGTGGGGCTAAAAGTGGTGATGAAAGAAAAGGCCGGAGACTCTGCAAACTTTTCACTTTTGCTGAAGGCGGGTCCTATTTTTTTTTCAACTGGGTGGGGACAAATAGCAATTGTCCACTTGGTATTTGTGTTCTGCAGGTGCAAAACCCAGGATCTCTGTCTCATTTGATTTATAAAAATATGCTGTTTTTCAAAAAATGTGTGTTTGACTTCATACAAAGGAGCATTTTCCTCTGAAGATTCATTAATGAGGGTTACAGTATAGTCTTAAAAAAAGGAAGTCAGATGGAATGTTTAATAATTTATCATTGAAAACACAGAACATTTGCCTGGTTTGCGCAGTTGAAGACATAATTGGAGGTTCCTAGAGAGAGAGAGAGAGAGCAGGGCGAGGGTGTGCAGAAATCTCAACCATTAAAAAGAAAATTCCCCCCAAATTGCTCACAAATGTGAGGGATTAGCCAATATCTTGGGGCTCTCTGAAACTTTGTAGCAGCCAGTAATTTGTTCATGATTGAATACTTGTGAACTAAAAGTTTGCTTGCTTTCTTGATGCCATTTTGGTAGACAGTTTTAATGAAGCAGCAAATCTGAAGCAAGACAGGAAAAACTCACTGACGACATCTCAGAATCTGTAATCCCAGTGGACATATCTAGTTACCTCATTTCGAGTTTATTGCACTTTCCTTATGAGTAGACAAGGACTAAGGCAAATACCTTGGCAGACACCTGCATGCTGTTTTCTTGCATGTTCATGATGGCTTCAGAGATCTTGACATCAATGGGGTCCATGACCGACTCAATGTTGAATGGTCCTTCCAGTCGTTCGGCCACCAAGAGCATGGCATCTGTTAAAACAGAGGAACATGATTTGTTTGAGATCTGGGAACTCCAGGGTCTAAACTGCATTCAAACACTTCCAACCCATCTGGCTGAAAAATAACCACTCATTCAAATTTTGTATTCACTTTTATAGAGTTCGATATGGAATGAATGACTCAATCTTTTTTTTTTCTTTTGTCTTTTGTCATTTTAGGGCTGCACCTGCGGCATGTGGAGGTGCCTAGGCTAGTGGTCTAATTGGAGCTACAGCTGCCAGCCTATACCAGAGCCACAGCAATGTGGGATCCGAGCCGCGTCTGCAACCTACACCACGGCTCACGGCAACGCTGGATCCTTAACCCACTGAGCGAGGCCAGGGATTGAACGCACAATCTCAAGGTTCCTAGTCAGATTCGTTTCCGCTGAGCCACGATGGGAACTCTGAATGACTCAATCTTTTTTTTTTTTTTTTTTTTTGCCTTTTGTCATTTTATGGCCGCGGGTTTATGGCCGCACCCGCGGCATGTGGAAGTTCCCAGGCTAGGGGTCTAATCGGAGCTGTGGCCACTGGCCTGCACCGCAGCCACAGCAACGCAGGATCCGAGCCGCGTCTGTAACCTACACCACAGCTCACGGCAACGCCAGATCGTTAACCCATTGAGCAAGGGCAGGGATCGAACCCGCAACCTCATGGTTCCTAGTCGGATTCGTTAACCACTGCGCCACGATGGGAACTCCTGAATGACTCAATCTTAAAATGTTATTTTGTTTTATTTCATTGGAAGATTTAAAATTATGGTACCTATATAGAACCAGGCCTGAAAAATGAGAATATTATTTCAAATTAAGAGACCATATCTATTTCTTTCAAGTGAGGTTAAAAAAAAAGGTCAAAAATGGAGTTAATTTCTTCTGGAGTGGGACAAAAACTGAGAATATTGAAAAAGTGTTAATTTGAGAATTTGGGGACTGTTTTACGGTCAAGTTAACTACGTGTATGAGGCACTTATGAATTCCCCACAAAGAACAGACCTGTCCCTGCTCGGTGCTGTCACTCCACCTGGCGTGCTCTTTGGTTTTTACACATCGATACCCTCTGGAGGCAGGGAAACCTCTCTTACTTGTTTTTGTATATTCAAGGCTTATCATGGTGCCTATCACATGGTAGGCTTTCAAAAAATGTCTGCGGGAGTTCCCACTGTGGTGCAGCGGAAACAAATCCAACTAGTATCCATGAGGATACAGGTTCGATCCTTGGCCTCGCTCGGTGGGTTAGGATCTGGCGTTGCTGTGAGCTGTGGTATAGTCTCAGATGTGGCTTGGATCCTGCATGGCTGTGGCTATGGAGCAGGCTGGCAGGTGGCACTCTGATTCGATCTCTAGCCTGGGGACTTCTATATGCCACGGGTAGCGACCCTGAAAAAAGTCACACACACAAAAAAGAGAAAATTATATTTAACTGGAGTTGAACTAAAGTCCAGCTTGGGATCCTTTAGTTTTCTGGGGAAATGATAACAGTGATATGGAGGCAAGAATTATGAATTAGGAGAAAGTTGCCCTGGGTTCCCAACCTTACCGCTAAGTAGATGCATGGAAATGGGAAAAATCTGAGTTTACTGGGCTACAGATTAGTGAGGTGTATAAAAGGGATTTATGAGGAGTCTCCTAGTGTCTATAGTGAGTGGAATAAGGGGCATATGTCTGTTCTTTATGCTACTGAAAACTGGCCCACCTTTGTTCTTAGCATCCAGGGCACAGCTTGGTAACTTGTCTCAACCAGGACTAAGGAATAGAACTTTCTGTGCTGATAAAAATGTGGCTCTTGAAACTTGAAATACGGCTAATGTGACTGAAGCATTAAATTGTTGATAAATTAATTTGCCTTTAACTAATTTAAATATAACTAAAAGTATCCACTTGGGACCAGCGGCTACCATATTAGCGTCGCCTCGACTCAATAGCTCTCACATTTTTCTATTGTCAAAACTCTTGGGAGCCAGTCTTTTTTTTTTTTTTTTTGCCTTATCTAGGGCCGCATCTGCGGCATATGGAGGTTCCCAGGCTAGGGGTCTAACAGGAGCTGTAGCTGCCGGCCTACACCACAGCCACAGCAACGCGGGATCCGAGCCGCGTCTGCAACCTACACCACAGCTCACGGCAACGCCGGATCCTTAACGCACTGAGCGAGGCCAGGGATCGAACCCGCAACCTCATGGTTCCTAGTCGGATTTGTTAACCACTGAGCCACAACGGGAACTCCATTGGGAGCCAGTCTTAAAACAGTGCCGCTTTTCAAAATATTACATTTTTTTTTTAACTTTTTACGGCTACATCTGCAGCATATGGAGGTTCCCAGGCTAGGGGCTGAATAGGAGCTGTAGCCGCCGGCCCATGCCACAGCCACTGTAACGCCAGATCCGAGCCGCATCTGTGACCGACACCACAGCTCACAGCAATGCCGGATCGTCAACCCACTGAGCAAGGCCAGGGATCGAACCCACAATCTCATGGTTCCTAGTCGGATTCGTTAACCACTGCGCCACGACGGGAACTCCCAAAATAATGTGTTTATTATCAGACATTTGGAAAATACAGCAAAGAAAAATAAAGGAGAGAAATACACCCACAATCCCACTTCCCAGAATAATACTATAAATAGCCTGGTATATGCCCTATGTTTTTTTTTTTCCCTCTGTGCATGAATATTTTAAGCATGTAGCTGAAAATACACTCTACATATATTGTATAATCCGCTTTCTAAATGTAATGTATTATTAATGTAACATGCTGTTTATAGTAGCTGCTTTATAGTTTTAGTGTGAGGAAACCAAATTTTATTTTTATTACATACCCTACCATGGCTCAACCAAGTCCAAAATCAAAAAGTTTTCAGGGTTATAAGTCATGGTGAATTAGGCAGGTGAGAAAACTTTTAAGATCGATGAAGTTTTATGAGAAAGTACTGTCTGGGAAGCAGAATCACATTTTCTAAGAGCATCAGGCTTTGTGAACAACATCAGCTTTCACACTTTCAACTGGCTTTCTTGGCCAGATCTTATAACCAGGCCCTTGATCTCCTCCTGATGGAATGAACGAGAAAGCACACAGGGCAGCACCAAGAGTGTCAGGGAGGTTCCCCTATCCCAGCCGCACCCCCACCCCCAGTACTTGGTCCCATGTTAGTTTCATGAAGACAAGTGGGCATGAAAAACTTAAGTGTGAACGAGGACTCATAAAAAACACTCTAACAGCAAATTTACTGACTTTTTCCTTAACGCAGACCTATCTGTACATGTCACTTCAGGATCTTACAATAAAGGTAGTAATTCCTCAGATTTTTTTTCTTTCTTTCTAGGGCTGCCCCTGCGGCATGTGGAAGTCCCCAGGCTAGGGGTCGAATCAGAGCTGCAGCTGCTGGCCTATGCCACAGCCGTGGCAATGCGGGATCAGAGCTGCATCTGTGACCTACACTGCAGCTTGCAGCAACTCTGGAAGCTTAACCCATTGAGCAAGGTCAGGGATCGAACCTGTATCCTCATGGATACTAGTTGGATTCTTAACCACTGAGCCACAATGGGAACTCCCTCTCTGGACTTAATGACCTAATTATCTGGCAGTAGAGTCAGAGGATGCACATTGTTAAAGATGTTTTCTTGGTTAAGTTTTTTTTAAAGGTGGCTAACTGTTGCTTGAGAACTGCTCTCTTTCTCCCATGTCTTTATTTTGTGTGTTTGTAAAAAATAATCCTCTTTCCTGTTAAACTTTCCAATACACTTTTTGTTGAAGACGAATTATGATGAATGGGCAAGTTTTTCTAGATGGGTGTATCCTGCTAGAAGAATCAAGGAATCCTGGTACAGGAAAAGGAACTGGCCCTATGGAATTATCCAAAAATGCAGTTAAAGGAACTGATAACTATGGGATACTTAACTGTGTGCTTTATCTAAGTATTTGCATAAATCATTATACAAAGAGTACTGGTCTATTACAGTACAGTGATCCAACACGAAGGGGTTGAGCTGAGACAGTAATGACGCTGACCTTACTGGAAGTCTGTAGGCAGCTCTGCTCTGGGAAGAAAGGACAAGCTTTGGACTGGGTCATAAGGACTTAGCATACTGTCACAGTCTGCAGTTATAGGCTCTTAAGTATCTCTCAGAAGGTTCTCTTGTTTAAATTAAAACAAGACATCGTCTCCACCAGACATTCCCTTCAACAGGTGAAGCAAAGGTACTTTGATTTGTATCATGAAGTGAAGTTTCTCTTTGATGATTTCAATCCTGTAGTTTCCGGTTCCTTTCCCACCACAGAGCTCCCGCTTTAGCTTCCTGGGTCTGCAAACTCATCTCTTAGTTTATTTTTTATTTTTGGCTACACCTGCAGCATATGTCAGTTCCCAGGCCAGGGAGCCGATCCAAGCTGCAGTTGTGACCTAAGCCGCAGCCGAGGCAACGCTGGCTGCTTAGCCTGCTGTGCCACAGTGGGAACTCCCTCATCTCTTATTTTTTTGACCCCAACCGTGATAAGGATGACCCTCTCCCAAGCAGGTGCCTGCTTGACCTTGGAAAAAGGCCACCCTACGGATGGTCCTGTCTATTAAACATGTAACCAAACGGCCACATTCACTCAAATTGCTTGGTCCTGAATTTCCTTTCTTTATATCAATTCATTTGCTTTCTTATACAAAGTAATTCAAGGTGATACTTTTTTTTTTTTTTTTCCGGCTGTGCCTGCGGCATGCAGAAGTTCCCCGGCCAGGGACAACAGTGACTCAAGCCACTAGCAGCATTAACCACTAGCCCACCAGGGAAGGTCAAGGTATACATTTCTGATATAGGTATATGTGTTTATTTTGCTTTTAATTGAGATCACCAGTGAGAATATGCTACTTTAAACTATCTGGTTTAGGCTATCACGAATTTAAAAAATATATATAAATAAGTTCACTTTACTGAGTAAAATTATGTTCTCCTTTGAAGATTCAAAAGCCAATACAGATTGACTCAAAACCTCAGAAACATCGCTAAGAGTAATCATGTACATGCAATTAACACTCATATATTGGATACACATTTGTTACGAGAGTAGATTTCATGTCATGTGTTTCTCTACCACACACACACACACACACACACACACACATATACACACACACACACACACACACACACACACACACACACACACACACACACACACACACACACACACACACACACACACACACACACACACACACACACACACACACACACACACACACACACACACACACACACACACACACACACAGAATAGTGATGACCACTGTGCTGATCAACCGCAGAAGTTCTTATTAATCAGACTACCTGCTGATAAATCATGAATCAGGATAAATGTACATCAATGTATTGAAACACCATGTTGCTTTTACAAAGAATTACCTGAATTCTTCTAATTCCTGGAAAAGCTGAGATAGAATTGTGTGTGAAACACTTGGATAAAATAACATGTGTGCGCTGATTATGGCCATACCTAGGTTTTGGGTTAGAATGAGAGAAAGGCTGGCAGAGGGATGTCAGTAGTGTTTGTCTGGGCTTTTCTCTTTACCATTTGGCTGCGCCTACAGCATGTGGAAGATCCCAGGCCAGAGATGGAACCTGAGCCACAGCAGTGACTTGAGCCACTGCAGCCACAACACCGGATCCTTAACCCACTGTGCCACAAGGGTACTCCTGGGCTTATATTTTTCTATTGCAAAGTTATTTGTGGAAAAAAAGTTAGTTGATAGAAGGCCAGGTAAACCTACACAAATAACTGGTGACATAGATGACCATAAGTAGAAAAAAAAATTAAAAACAAAACCACATGTCTCCTTGCCATACAATCATCTTTCAGTTCTCCTGTTCTATTGTTCTTAATATGCATGTCGGGATTCCCCGGGGTTACAAAAAGAAAAGCAGCTTTTCAGAAAACTCCTCCAATATTTTGCATTTCTGCTATAAATGGTCATGCTCATAGCAACTGCCTTTCGGAGTCTGGTTTAAACATTACAAGGTGAGAAAGTGTCAGCGGAAAGCCAGAGTCACCACCAGCCCTGGGACTTGGAACAGGCTTGTAAGTGGATGGTGGCTCTTCCTCGGGCCCCAGACCCCAGATGGCAGGAAGGTCTGCCTGGCCCATCCGTGGTCCACTGAGCAGCCAAGCGCATCCCTGCTTGACTGGTTTGCCTCCCACCTGCTGGGCAAGTCTGTCACCAGTCAAGCTCCAGAGAACCTTCTCTCTCCTTTGGGGCCGAGGGAAACCATGCCTCTCTCTCCTTCGAAAGCAAACACCGAACACTTCTATGACACCAAGGCAAGAGTTGGTAAGTTTCTCTGAAACCAATTATGTCACAACGTGGCCATTACTTCCTTCAGAGGCTGCCATCCCATGCTGTCTTAATTATCTCTGGGCCATTTATATTTTGAAATATTTGTGACATTATTTTTAACTCTGCTCTTGGAGCTGTTATCTATTGCCAATTAAACCACAGCATTTCCAGTATGTCAGCTAATGATCTGTTGGGTCTTTCTGCACATATCTCCTGTGTTGTCCACATTTTATTTCCCTTTAAATGAAGGACTATTGTCTTGCTCAAGCAGCAGACATAACTTTTGTTTCTAAGTGGAGAATAACATGTAGATGGATTAGAAGAAACTGTCAGAGTTCCCTTCGTGGCTCAGTGGTTAATGAATCCGACTAAGACCATGAGGTTGCGGGTTCGATCCCTGGCCTTGCTCAGTGGGTTAAGGATCCGGCATTGCCGTGAGCTGTGGTGTAGGTTGCAGACACGGCTCGGATCCCACGTTGCTGTGGCTGTGGCGAAGGCCGGCAATTACAGGTCCTATTAGACCCGTAGCCTGGGAACCTCCATATGCCGCGGGTGCGGCTCTACATAAAAAAGGCAAAAAGACAAAAAAAAAAAAAAGAAGAAGAAACTGTCATCTCAGCATGAAGTTCTGATGCACAGAGAGATGGGATGGTTCTTTTAGCACAAGAGGCACGTGTAGCAGCTCAGCCAGAAGGTACCCGCTCAAAGGCTGCAGGTAAAGCTGCACCTCTGGGTCAAGGCATCAATCACAGAAACTGATATGAGAAGTAAGGGAGTAAAAGACACACAGAGGTAGGGCTGGTACTCTTTGGCATGTTAAATTAATGTTTTGATAATAACTGCTTTTTGATGGATGAGCTCATCCCTGAGAGATACAGTACTGCATTGTTTTCTCATGACGTGTCCCTTCTGCCAATTAAAGATCATTACAAAGTCTGTGACTCACTTCTCCTGGAGAGGTGGGGTTTATGTCCCACCCTCTTGAATCTGGGTGGGCTCTGTTACTGCTGTGCATACAGTGGAAGGGACACTGTTAGTTTCCAGAGCAGGTATTTAGGAGACCTTAGCTTCCACTTTCTCTGTTTTCAGGCTGTCCTCTGAGATCACCAGGCTGGACTGGCCAAATGTACGGACTTTGGGGGACATTCCCCACTGCACCCAGATTTCCAGCCACCCTTCCTGTTATAGACAAAATATTGTGTCTTCAACATAATTCGTATGTTGAAACCTAATCCCTGAGGTGATGGTATTTGGAGGTGGGGCCTTTGGGTGGTGATTAGGTCGTGAGGGCTGAGCCCACGTGAATAGGGTTAGCGCCCTTCTAAAAGAGACCCTAGAGAGCCCTCTTGTCCTTTCGAATGTGGGAGGACACAGTGAGAAGATGACAGTCCATGGATCAGGAAGCAGGCTTCACTAGACCCTGAGTCTGCCATTGCCTTGATCTAGAACTTCCCAGCATTCAGAACCGTAAGAAATAAACATCTGCTCTTTAAGTCACCCAGTCTATGACATTTTTGTTATAGCAACTCCAGTGGACTTAAGACTCCTGCCAAAGTGCCAGACATGTGAGGGAGGCCACCTAGACCAGCCCATCTGCTCGCTGCTTACCATCTGGTGACCCTGTCAGTGCCATGTGGGGCAGAAGAATCAGCTAGCAGAGTCTTCCTGAATTCTCGATACACTGTTGCTGTGGCTGATAATACTACGGTTGTCATTTTAAGTTGCTCAATTGGAGATAATTTAGTTTGTAGCAACAGAAAACTGGAGCAGCCAAATTAAAATATTTACAAAATACTCAGAGATCTTTTCCCTATGATTGGTTTGACAGGACTCAAATTATTCAGAACTACAGTCAATTAATATTTGACAAATGTTACATTTATGATGTAACCTGTTTCCAACCACTGGAATCTTAAAAAAGAAAACACTGCCCTACAGGGAACATACAAAAAGAAAACACTGCCCTACAGGGAACGTACAAAAAGAACTTGTTCTAAGCCCACTTAGTGTTCCAGTACATTCTGCCAGGTGCACGCCAGCTAGCCTCAGGTTCTGATGTGTTTCCCTTGAGATGAGAGCCTGAGAGAGAGAGAGACAGAGAGCAGATTTGGAAGAAGGTAAGGATCTGGATTGTTCTCCAAGTGCTTGACTTTGTGACAAGCAAAGGCTCTAACATAATGAGCCAGACATTCTCTCTGATCTCTAGATGGCACTGGATTAAAATTATCTTCCTGCAGGAACTCCTGCAGGCTTTGTTCCTCTAGGATATAAATATTTAAGTAGGATTTCAAATAATTAGACAAGTCAAATTTAGTTTAGCTTTTTTTTTTTTTTTGGTTAGCCACACCCACAGCATATGGAAGTTCCTGGGCCATGGATCGAATCCGAGCCAAAGCTGTAACCCACGCCACAGCTGCAGCAATGCCAGATCCTTAACCCACAGCACCACACAGGGAACTCCTTAAATTTACTTTTTGAAAAAAAAAAGAGATGTAAAATTGGAAATGACTTCGTTGAATGCTACTGATTTTAACCTAGAAGAGAATGGTTTTCAAAATGTTTTAGAGGAGGCAAGAGGGGAAGGGCTTTCTTTTAAATGAGATGTTATTAATCTTTTTGTAAGTAACAATAACTTTGGATGGAGGTGGTGAGAAAGCACAAACTTTCAGTTATGTAAGCCTGGGGATGTGGTGTATAGCCTGGGGATTATACTTAACAGAATTATATTGAAAACTTGAAAGTTGCTAAGAGAGCAAATCTGAAAAGTTCTTACCACATTTAAACACACAAACGATAGCGATGTGAGGTGGTGGATGTGTTAACAAACCCGATTTGGATCATCGTTTTGCAATTACGTGTGTTTCAAATCATGTTGTACACCTTAGACTTACACAAGGGTCTATGTCAACTCTATCTTGATAAAGATGGAAGGAAATGAATACTAAATTGAAATAAGCTCAACCTAACTTACTTGTTATGTGACAAGGAGTGCCACCACGTCACTATGAATCGGTGGGGGGAGAGGCACAGGAGTGGTTCACTGTCACCCACTTCCTGCTTTATAATCATTTCGAAACGATAACGATGAAATACATGAACAGATTATTTTTCTTTCTTTGAGGGACATTTGAGTTAATAACGTGTCCTTTCAAAGTCCTCATTAAATCTTCTAAATTTGTCCTAATAATCTACTCCGCAAAAAAGTGAAATCTACAAGCACAGTCAGTTGTTTTCTCAGAAGCTCATAGCATCCGATTTTCCTTTTCTTTAGAAGCAGGGCTCACCCTCTCTTACATCTGCATCACCACTGTTCTCCTTTAACCAAGATAGTTTTTCTCACTGAGAAGCAGACATAAGAATTAAAAAAAAACTAGTAATTTTATTTTTTATTAAAAAAATTATTTTTAAATCTTTTTAGGGCTGCACCCATGGCTGATGGAGGTTCTCAGGCTAGGGGTCGAATCGGAGCTGCAGCTGCTGGCCTATGCCATAGCCGCACCAGATTCGAGTCATGTCTTTGACCTACACCACAGCTCATGGCAATGCTGGATCCTTAACCCACTGGGCAAGGCCAGGGATGGAACCTGCATCCTCACGGATGCTAGTCAGATTCGTTTCCGCTGAGCCATGACAGGAACTCCATTAAAATCTATTAATTTTAAAAGCACCCTGGTAAATTCCTTCATCAGCACCCAGGTACTCATCAATACTAATACTTAATATTAATACTAGTAAACCTGCTTCAGTATTTATATCTAGGCTCTTCTATCAGCCTACCATGAAACGCATGTGTTAGAAGTCCCTTTGTACTGTGGCTGGCTGGTGACAGGCACATTGAGTGTACACGGCTTTTGCTTTCACCCAAATCAAGTAATTAAAATGGTCAGGAGATCTTGGATTGGAACAGTTCAGGACAGGCCTGGAGAGAGAGCCCAGCTGGCGGGGTGAGGATTCAGCAGCAGCAGGCAGACAGGACCCTAACAACCAGCAGAAGGCGCAGTCTTGAGACTGGGGAATTTGAACTTGCCTACTCCAAAAGGTCCACGCCCCTTTTAGAGTTTCTTTTGTTTTTTCTGTTTTTCCTTATTAAAGGCAATTTCAATTAAAAAAATTTACAGCTCTAAAGGGATACGAATGATCTAAACCAAATGGCACAGATTAATGTGTGCACTTTAATGTTTTAACAAATGTCTGCCTGCACGAAACCACCAAAATGAAGAGTTGAAAGACATTTTTGTGGTTTTGATTTTTAAGGCCATTCTAACATTAAGACATTTTCATATGTTGAATTAAACAATTTTTTCTTTTTTTTCTTTCTTTTCCTTTTTTTTTTTTGTCTTTTTGCCTTTTCTAGGGCTGCACCTGCGGCATATGGAGGTTCCCAGGCTAGGGGTCTAACAGGAGCTGTAGCTGCTGGCCTTTGCCACAGTCACAGCAACACGGGATCCGAGCCACGTCTGCAACCTACACCACAGCTCACAGCCACGCTGGATCCTTAACCCACTGAGCAAGGCCAGGGATCGAACCCACAACCTCATGGTTCCTAGTTGGATTTGTTAACCACTGAGCCATGACGGGAACTCCCATTTTTTTTCCTTAATTTTGGGTTGCACCCATGGCATATAGAAGTTCCCAGGCTAGGAGTCGAATGGGAGCCGTAAGCCACTGGCCTACACCACAGCCACAGCAACTCCAGATCTGAGCTGTATCCACAACCTAGACCACAGCTCACAGCAATGCCAGAGTCTTAACCCACTGAGTAGGGCTAGGGATCGAACCTGCATCCTCATAGATACTAGTCCGGTTTTTATCATTGAGTCACAACGGGAACTTCTCATTTGTAGAATTTTGATCCCTAAGACTGCCAAACAGGGAGAATATGTTCCCCTCTCTGGACTCTATTTGTTATTTTTCACACTGACGGCTCTCCCCACCTCTGGCTTTGCTGCTTTGCAATCTCTTCCCTGATATGGCCAGCAGAGATGTCTTCCAAAAATGCAGATCTGATGAGGTCACTGCCTTGCTCTAAAGGTTGCCTTTGCCTTCAGGATAAAGTCTGAACCTCTTAGCCTGACATAAGGAAGGCCTTTCATAAGCTGCTCTCTGCCCCCTTGGCAGCCCAGCTGGTGACCACCCCTGGTGCCCGCGCCCCCTCCCCACCCAAAGACCCTCCCCCCTGAGCACCATCAGAACGACATCGAACTTGTCACCAGGATCCCACACGCAGCCTCTCCAACCTGAAATCGACGACTCACAAGTTATTCTAAACACAGCCTATTCTCATGTTACCTGCTCAAGAACTTCCAAGGGTTCAAGTTTAAAAAGAGACTTGTAATCAGCCTCCACCCCTCCCTTTTAATTCATTTCTCGCTATTCGACATGTCCTATGGTTTCCTCCTATTACAAATAATGACACAGTGAATATCTTTGTACGTAATTCATTTAACACGTGTGCAAATAAATCCGTTGGATACAGTCTCACAAGTCAGACAACTGGTCAAAGATATGGGTGTTTAAAATGCTGAGGGTGAATGCTGAAGTTTTTCCTGTAAAGGCTGTACCAGTTTACATTCCCAATAGCAATACATGACCGCGTCTGGTCCTTGAAGCCTCAAACTTTTAGATGTTGTTGAGTTCAAATGCTTGGAACTTTGCCAATCTGATAGGGTAAGAAACTGCATCTCCGTGTGGTTTTAACTTGAACTTCCCTCATTAAAGCTTTTTTTTTTTTTTTAACATCCTTTAATACATTTAAAAGCCATTTCATTTGCTTTATCCCTTCATAGTCTTTGTTCACTTATTTTTCTGTTGGATTATTAATTCTTTCATGTTGATATGAAGGAATTTCTTTTAAAAAAATACATTAAAAATGCCAACCTTTGGGTGACATGAATTACTGCTTTCCTCCTAGTTGCTGTTTATCTTTCGACTTTATTCATGGTAGTTTTTGCTATACAAAAATATAAAAAAAATTATAGTCAACTCTATCAATCTTTGGTTAAATTTTTTTATCTCGCATCATATTTTATTTATTTATTTGCTTTTTAGAGCCTCACCCGTGGCATATGGAGGAGTTCTCAGGCTAGGGGTCTAATCGGAGCTACAGCTGCCAGCCCGCGACACAGCCATAGTGACACAGGATCTGAGCCACATCTGCAAACTACACCACAGCTCATGGCAACACGGGAGCCTTAACTCGTTGAGCGAGGCCAGGGATCGAACATGCATCCTCATGGATACTAGTTGGGTTCATAACCCGCTGAGCCACAACGGGGGCTCCATCTTGCATCATATTTATAGAGGCATTTTCCTTTCCAAGTTCACTTCTATGACTAATCTATCACCATGCATATCATCACTTACTAGCTTCCTTGTGTTCCTTGAATATGGACCAGATCCTCTCCTGCCCCAGGGCCTTTATACTTACTGTTTGTTCCTTCTTCCTTGAATACTCCCTCTGTGTATCTACTATCAGTCTCTTATTTTCTCAGGTCTCAAATTCCAGTTCTCAGAAAAACCTTCCTTAAAGACCCTACAAACTCCCATTTTTAATCCAGTTGCTTTAGTCTGCATGGCGCCTAATACTTGCTGAATTATTTTATGGGTATTTGTTCTCGTTCTTCTTTATCCCACTGTTACGTAATCCTCAAAAGAAAAGGGACTTCCTTTTTGTTGTTCACTTCTGTACTCTCATCACCTAGGGTCTCATGGACCCTAAGAGTTGTTAAGTGAATATTTGTTAAATGAATTCTTGGAACAAATTTTAAAAATCTTCCTAGATGTTCTTCTAGTACCTTAACAAAAACTGACAGGCTCCCCTCCCTGCTGCCCCCAAACTCCCCCTTTTTACTCCCCTGCCACCTGCATCATCAAAAATGCCTGCACAATTTTATTAGTGCTGGCCTACAGGATAAATAGCTTCGTGATGGCTTTTGATGTGTTATAAGGGAGATGAAGAGTTTCTGTGGGAATTTAGAATCTTATTGTACTTTTTTATTAGGTAGAAATAACTTTTTAGATCTTTTCTGTTGAAATTGAAAGCATGGCTGGTTTTCTTTCTGTCAGAGGTCTTTTCTAGGTTAATCTAAAAAAAAATGTTGACATTTTTGGTTTAACCAAACAAGGTAATTCTTGCTGGTTCTCAGGAATCCAAGTTTGCCATTAAGTTCCAAAACAGTCTCTGTGATGAATGTCATTTTGTTTCTTCCCTGTAACTGGTTCACATTCATAAGACATCAAATCGATGATCATCTTTTTCCTGTTTTACCAATCCAGTACGGTGTTTAGGCACATTAAAAAATACCTTTAAAAAAGATGAGACCATTGCAGTGGTGAGATCTACCGAAAGAAACCATAGTACCACAAAGAGAGGTAAATAACAACAACTGGAAGTGAACCAATTAAGTACCATTTAAAACGATGTACAGATATCTGATTCAAAAATAAAATGGGGATAGCCGCCCAGAATAATGCCTGTAACTAAAGAGCTAAAGCCAAATCAAAGAGAATTTAATGAAAATAACTGTTTACCTTGAAACCAAATCCAGGAAGAGGAGGAGAGAACAAATATACAAAGTAATTTAATTCTGAAACCAGTGCAAACAAAGAGTCTTATTTTGCTTCCACGCTGTAAAAGAAAATGCAAATTGTGGCGGGGAGGAGGGAATCATTCTCTAGTAGTCCTAGCACAGCACAGAAATTAGAATCTACAGGACTCATTTTCAGACGCTGGTTTCTTTTCAGTAGAATGAGGCATTGCATTTCATAAAAACATAATATATTCATGCAGGCATCATCTCACTGCTATATTATGTATTTGAGATGTTTAGTTATATCAGAAGCCAGAAAGAGTGGGCCTTGTAAATCATGACTTTGATGGACATCGAAGTGTATACTACCAACCATAATCCTTTATTTAAATTTTTATTGCTGATTCTTCATATGAATAATTTTTTATGTCATTTGTAGCTAGGAATGTTCAAATAATTCACATCAACCTATCAGTGTTTGCCTTGATGATGAATCACAGAATTTAAGGGGTAAAGAGTTTTTAAGTTCTTTCTGAGAGAACTGCATCTTCATCTTTAGATCCATAAAGTCTTCTATAGGGATTTAGTATCTAGTGGGTTGATTTGGACCAACCAGTGGGCTTTACAGTTTAGGACAATATACCCAAAGAAGAAAAGCAAATCATGCACTGTAGACAGCAGCCCCTGCACCCAAAATCATCATCTGCTCTCCCTCTGTTACACCGAGCATCTATCCTGCTCAAATGGTATCAGTGTGCTTACCTACTATTTTATTTACTTATTAAATTCCAAGCCCTTCACCGCTTTTAAAGACAATACTGAGAGAAAACATAGATGACAAAGATAAAGCATTTTGGCCCCAATAAGCTTCTTCTTTGCTGTGATAACACTACAGTCTTAAATTCTCCTAGAGACCCCGTTCTTTCTTCTCTCTCTCTCTCCAATATATATTTTTCTTTTAGCTATGCCTGCAGCATGTGGAAATTTCTGGCCCAGGGACTGAACCCAAGCCACAGCAGTGACCCCAGCTGCTGCAGTGATAATGCCAGATCCTTAGCCTGCTGCACAAAAGAACTCTGAGACTCTGCTCTTTGAAAGTGGGCACCACGATCCTGAATTGTCCTTGACAAGCTTATAAAAGCATGCACATCGCTCTTTATCAACCTGCACATCACGCTCGAGCTACTCTGACTCCCCTGGCCTCTGCAGTCCCCTGGGAGGCTGTGTGTGGGCGAGGCACGGTCATGAGCTGTGTGTCAGCTCATGGCCTAGTAATATCAGTTGTAGGCTCTGTGACTGATGCAACTTACTTAACCTCCTTGGGGTCCTCTGTTATTTTGGGGGCTTTTCCTACAACACCATGGGGATCAGGTGCAGCACTAGGCAGGTAGCACAGGAAATGCTTATTATTATATTATGATTATTCTGTCTTTGTGGCAAGGAAGGTTCCTTTCATCTCCCAACAAAGTTCATACTGAAGGTTCGAATTCATTATCATCCATGAAGTTGTAAACTTTTACTGAAAGAGGACAATATTTGAAAAGATACATGCACCCCTATGTTCATAGCAGCACTATTCACAACAGCCAAGACATGGTAGCTACCTACATATTCACTGAAAGATGGATGGATAAAGAAGATGCGGTACATATACAATGGACTATTACTCAGCCATGAAAATAATGAAATAATGCCATTTGCAGCAAAATGAATGGACCTAGAGATTCTCATACTAAGTGAAATAAATCAGAGAAAGACAAATATCCTATGATATAACTTCTAAGTGGGATCTAATAAAATGATGCAAAAGAACTTATTTATAAAATAGAAATAGACTCACAGATTTTGAAATCAAATTTATGGTTATCATAGGGGAAAGGATTAGGGAGGGATAAATTAGGAGCTTGGAATGAATAGCTGCACACCATTATCTATGAAATAGTAAACAACAAGGACCTACTGTATAGCACAGGGAGCTATACTCAATATGTTGTAATAACCTATAATGGGGAAAAAATCTGAAAAAAAAATATATGTACATGTATAACTGAATCACTTTGCTGTACACCTGAAATAAAGACAACACTGTATGTCAATTCTACTTCAATTTTAAAAAAAAGGAACACCATCTGGTCAACCCCTTTGTTTTATAGAGAAAGTCACCAACGGTGGGACTATGACCATTGCCCGGTTCTCTGTCTCTCAACCAGCCGTCTCTGGGCTCCACCACACTGCCTCCTTTATAATCAGCTAATCCATCATTAAAAAACAGGACCAGTCAAAGCATTTCAGTCAATGAACTGAAAAAGACTAAACTTTTTTTCCCACTGTATTGCAGTTAGAGCAGTTCTCCCATTTCTCCCTCTTTTGCCCTAAAAGTTAATAAAGCAGATCACCCCAGAGACGATTTGTTCCTGTAGCACAAGGCCTGCAACCTACATGGAATGAATCACAAACCTCTCCCGGAACCAATAAAAAATAAATAAATGAAAAGTCAGGTGTGCTGTCAGAATTCCCTGCTGGGTCAGAACAGAGTGATTAGTGGGCAATTCAGTTGGCAACGGGACCCCTTTTCTCCTGCTCGTCTGTGTACTGATATTATTAAAAATATATATATTTTTTATTATTTTGTTGCTCAGTGCAATGTGAACCAAAAGGAAATGAAAAAGAGGGCACTGTGTCCTGTATCATGGGTCACTAGACCCAGAGGAAAAAGCTGGATTATTTAAAAAAAGAAAAAAAACACCTCATTTTAGGAGGTGATGATTCCTCTCTTCTCATCTCTGATACATCCTCTGAAAGTGTAGGATAACTTCTGTCATTTCCTTGGTCTTTACATCATGTTTAAAGGTATCTTCAAAATATACTCCGTGGTCAAGATTCAGACTGCTTTCCAACTAAGGAGGGGGGAAGGGAAGTGGGGGGGAGAAAAAGAGA
>PVHT020002874.1:3242325-3284784 GCA_004024745.2 Catagonus wagneri | reverse complement strand
TACCTTCATTCATTTATTCCTCAGCACAGGACTACACGCAGATATAAGAGATTCAAGAAATAAAAATGCGAGTACTGGACATCTAACCTCTTTCCCCTGTTTCATTTTAATCCATTCTCAAATCAATCAGCCAAACATAAAACGCAATAAAAGCCTGGGTTTTGCCTGACACATTGGGTCCTTTGTCACATGAATGAGGGCTAGAGAGGGAGGAATCAATCTTTTGAGCAGAAGCTGGAACCGAGGTCTGGGGAAGATCAATGACTTCTCTCTAGGCTTCTGTCCAGCGTTCTGCCCACCAGACCTCGGTGACTATTGATGTAGGTCCTGGGCACGCTGGCACGTTGCCATGGGAAACAACAGTGCTGGCAGCCGCAGACTCAATTTCAAATGACAGGGACACACACACTCCCCACCAAAGACACAGTTCTCAGGTGGTGTCAACGTCAGTGGCCACGCCCCTCTCTCTCTCCCACCTGTGTTTTTCACTGATATAAAAACTTCCTCTACCTTGATGCATTTTCAAAAGCTTGCCTACAGGTTGTAGATTTCAGGGCCATCTTCTAGTTTCTTCTCAGACAAGTTTCCATACTTCCCAGACCATAGTGCTCACACAGAAAAGGGAAAAGGAAAAAGTAGGTTTTCTTTTCAGGCCAAGAGCCTAAAGCCTTCAATGGAAATCCTGGAACAGGGCTTCTGTGCTCAGGAAGGGCGGCATGTGTCTGAGATGTCCCGAGTGTACAGGACTGATATGATTAACCTATTTATTATTTTGACATGGTAGCTGCAACAAGCGGAAAGAGTCATTTCTCTGTTTCTGTCTGACTTGGCTAACCACGTTATTGGGCTAGAAGAGAAAAATTGATCGCAAGCAGAAGCACAGGGGCATAAAAAACCTTCTCCGTCTTCCTCACATAACTCTTTTTAGTTTCCACTTCTATTTTCTTGCCTTTGACGGATTCGTGTTATGCTAAAGGGCAAAGGTCGTTTTAGAATAATAAAATGTCAGAGGCAGCACAGGATGAATTGTGTAGCAGGTGTCACACAAATGTATGGTACTTTAAATATTTACACCCGCAAATGGGTGGTGTTATTTCCAACCCCGATGACTTCCTCAGCTTTAATCTACTGGAGGGGAGAGAAGAGAGGGGGTCCCTGATCCTGGGGTTCCCAGCTCTTCCCCAGTTTTCCGAAACTCTAGGACTTGCCCTTTTTCTCATTCATGAATGAGGCCACTTTCTGAGAATCAGTTTAGAAGTCAGTAAAACGGCAATGGTAATAACTATCTTAAGGGCCACAGAGAAAGTTAAATGAGATGATAATGAAAGAGCACAGTCCAATGCTTGGCATGGAATGGTACGCCATGAAAATGATTTTCCATTTCCTTTTCATAAGTTCTCCCATTGGCTCTACAGTTAGGGAGAGAGACGGGCAATTTTAACCGCCAATGCGTGGTGGCTTAGAAAACCTTTTTAAGCTCGTCTCAAGCTCTCTGTCTTTTGCTTCCTCTGTCTGACACACACAGAGCTTCATACTGGGGGGAAATAAAAACATGAAATGCTATTATTAAATCTTATTTCCCATCATCGTAGACAACAATTCCTTCCCAAGCCATCTCTGTTGGCCCCTTAAAAAGTGAAGCCTTTTCTCGTTGTCACTGCTGTGGCTTGGGTTTGAGCTGTAGCCCGCGAACTTCTGAATGCTGCAGGTACGGCCAAAACAAAAACAAACAAAACTAGCCTTTCCTTGCTCTAAAAATCATCCAAATTAACCTCTACACCAGTGAGTTTCAATCTGACCGCTCTGAGAATCACTGGAGGCTTTGAAAACATCCATGCCCAGGCTGAACTAATTAAGTTAGGATCTTGAGGTTGGGACCCAGGCATTGGTGAGAGCCACTGCCTTCTTCAACACTCATTAGTATGCCAGATCCGCCTCTGTCTCCAGGCCTCTCACATTCTTTGCTCATCCAAGTCCCAGATACTTCTGCCAATAATTAAATAAAACAAATATCTGTTGAGCAAATACCATATGCCCAGGCCTGTGCTGAAACGTTTCCGCAGATGAATCCGCTCTCTATTTCACAGGAAACATAGAAGCCACCAAAACGCCTCCCAAGAGTTCTTTGTCTCTGATTATGGGCCCCACTTCCTCCCTCTCTTCTGGGGACCTTTGTTCCTTCAGTTATGCTGTTGCCCTTCAGCATTTAAACATGTGCAAATATTTCCCATTTAAAAATAACTTGAAAATCCACCATAACTATGCCGTTTTCAGGGAAGTTCCTGAGAGAGAATAGCCTAAATCCATGTCTTAATCCCCTCTCAATAATTTCTCAGTTCACAGTGATCTGGTTTTGATCAGAAATGGCTCTCATGTAGGTACCAATGACCTCTTAATTGCTAGGTCCTCGTCCTCTCTGCTACACGGATGCTACTGTCTTTTTTGGGGGCGGGAGTGGGCTGCTGCTGGGGCATATGGAAGTTCGCAGACTAGGAGTTGAATTGGAGCTGCACCTGCTGGCCTATACCACAGCCACAGCAACACTGGATCTGAGTCGCATCTACAAACTATGCCATGGCTTTGGGCAATGCCAGATCCTTAACCCACTGAGCGAGGTCAGGGATCCAACCCACATACATCCTCATGGATAGTAGTCAGGTTCATGATCTGCTGCACCATGACAGGAACTCCTTGGCTGATGATTTCTTATTTCTATACCTACTGACCTCATTTGTAAATTTCAAATCTCTAACTAACCAACCAGTGGATGGTTCTTACAAGATTTTATATCCATTAAACATGACCTGTTCCAATGAGAATTTATCATCCATTCTTCCTACCTGTTCTTCAAACAACATCCTTTTTTTTTTTTTTTTCCAGAGAATGATACCATACCTTGTGGTCCAAACTGTTAACTAATGTTCTTTCCATTTTCCTATTTTTCATACAGCCCTAAGGTGTTGGTTCCCATTCTCTCTCCGTTCAGCCACTACTTTATTTCCAGCCCATGTTGATGTCTGAACAATAATCATCACCCTCCAAATGGCTTCTCTGTTTCAGCTTTTCTTCTTCACAACCCAGCCTCCACTGTGCTTGTGACTGAAGGACAGAAAACTCAGCTTTCTCGGATCTGATCCTCTCGTTTAGTTAAACATTTGGACTGCTGGCACTTCCTCTAGAGGGACCTAGGATGCTTATCCTTAATCGTTCTTCAAAGTGCAGCTCAAGTATTTCTGAATCCTCAGGCTGAGCTAGGCACCCCTCCTCTGAGTTCTCTTTCTGTCTTCCAACAACAACCAATGAAACAATAATAAAGATGGTAGCAGCAGAAGGCACTTCTGGAGCACCGTATGTGTCACGATTTAATATAAAATATATAACAGGCTGGTAATGTTTACTCTGTCCCCAAGGTTTGCTGAAGTTGAAGACAGGACTCACCCAGATCCTTGTACACCCATGTTCATAACAGCATTATTCACAACAGCCAAAAGGAAAAACAACCCAAGTATCTATCAACAGATGGATGGATAAACAAAATAATTGTAATATTCACACAATGGATTATTACTCAGCCATAAAAAGGGATGAAATTCTGATATAGGCTACACGGTGGATAAACCTTAAAAACAATATGCTATGTTAAATAGGCCAGACACTAAATAACAAATATGGTAGGAATCCACTTATATGAGGTATTTATCACGGGCCGATTCATATAAAGTTTAATAGAGTTTACCAGGGGCTGGAAGGAGAGGGAAAGGGGAATTTTTGCTTAATGGATACGGAGTTTCTGTTTGAGATGATGAGGAAATTCTGTAAATAGATAGATAGTGATGATGACAACACTGACAGCATTGCTCATGAACTTAATGACACTGAATCGGACACTTAAAAAGAAGAAAACGGTGAACACCTTTAAAAGAAAAGTACACTAAAAGCTCTATTTTTTTTAAGTGCTCTATTTTTTTTTTTTAAGTGTTCAAGTGTTCAAGTGTTCAAGTAGGTAAGTCACTCAGCCTAGAACTTTCTATCTGCAGATCCTGAGGATACACATTCCCAACCCAATAGCCATTCCCCACAGCTTTCTTCTTAACAGAATCCTTATTTGTTCTAGTAACCAATCCATCTCATATCTGGTAAATTCTGAATAGTTTAAGCCTATGAGAGAAATCCATTTCCTTTGCTGGTTATCAGCTTAAAGACTGCCCAAGGCCCAGTTCTGGCCAATGAGACATGAGGGGAAGTCTGTTAGGGGTTTCTGGGAAAGGTTTCCTGTTCCACCCTTGTTAAGTCTGGATGTGATGGCTGGAGTAGCAATAGCCATTTTGTAACCATGAGAAGAACAAGCCTGAGGACACCAGAGTGGAAAAAAGGGAAGGGCCTGAGTCTCTTATGACACCCTGGAGTCTCAGAAATAATCAGCATTGATAGCACCCTTTTTCCATTTTTCTTTTTACTCCAATGGAATTATTTTTTATAACTGAAAGCATTCTAAATGGCACACTCTGGTTCAATATTGTGTCCCCAACCCTTTGTATGGTCTTTGGGACAAAATAGGCAGTTCTTGAGTGTTTTAATTCCATACTAACAAAGTTAGCAGTAGAGGTGAAGAGGCAAGTCAAATACTCTCAAAACCTTTGGAGGAAAAACAGAAGATGATAGCCTGATGGATAGGTAGAGAGGTGGGTAAAAAGATCAATAGATACTGAATAGAAAATTTGACATCATATTCAAATACAGTTATTGATATACTTCTTAACTGACCAAAATCTTAATAAAGTGTCTTTTTAGCATGGAATATCTTATTAAAAGTAGCACTTGGCAATTCAATTTTGAATGCTTATCTAGCACGTCATTTTATTTCATCTAAACAGTGAAACAACAGCTGTGCCAAGGAAGCACATTTTAAATAAAACCCAGTAAATAAGTTCTTATCATTTCTGTTTCCAAACAAATGTTTGTCTGCTCTTGTGGGTTGTTCAATGGTGAATAAAAACATTCAGCCTCCCAGGGGGTCTCATTTGCTCACCCCATTTCTTGTTGTGGGTAAAGATGCTGCTCCAAAACAAATATTTACCAAATACAATATTGCACTTAACAGCCAGCAAAATATTGTAAGAAAAGTCATGACTTTGGATATGATGTCCTATGCTAATCTTTTTTTTTTTTTTTATGGCTGCACCCTCGGCATACAGAAGCTCTCAGGCCGGGACTGAACTCAAGTCTCAACTGTGACCTTTGCCACAGCTACGGCAATACGGGACCCTTAACCTACTGCGCTGGGTCAGAAAGTGAACCTGCACCCCCACAGTGACCAAAGCTGCCACAGTCAGATTCTTAACCCACTGCACCACAGTGGGAGCTCCCTGTCTTATGTTACACTTGATTAGTAAATTTCTTTTTTATCTTTTAGTGTTTGACTATCCCATCCCTACGTTTCTGAAAGTACCCGCTTTTGTATTCTTTGCGATACCTTGAGGGGATTCTGTGCCCTATGCAATGCTATTTTCCACTAACGTTTGGATTTAATGCCAAGGAAAGGGGTGTCGAACAGTGGTTGTGTGTCTGGCTGGGTTTAAGTCATACTCTCCCACTCTCTGCTGTGTCTCCATTTAGGCTTTCTTATCGTGCTTTTGCCTCAGTTTCTCAAAATGGGGAGAATGGTTTCTCATCAGTGTTGCTATGGGATAAACAAAATAATGCACAGGCAGCATGCAGCACTGTTTCTGCCACCCCGTAAGCCCTCATCAGTAGGTGCTGATTAGATTGGGTTCTGGAAACTTCTTTAGTGATTTGGAAACTGGATGAGGGATGCAAGAACTCTGTAGGAGGTAGAGAGAGCCCAGTGTCCACAAGGAGAAAGCAGTAGACTTTGTCTTGCTTGAGCCACCTTGTTTGAGGGTCTGTCTGGTCCTCAGCTCGCAGATCTGGAGACCTTGTTAGGGCTACAACTCAGGGTCATTGGTGTTCAGAGAATCAGAGGGGGCGGGCTGATCATCTGATAGGGATGCTTGTAGGAGTCAGGCTCTAATTATTTCTAAAAGAGGGGCCTGACACTGGGACCAGACAGGGCGAGTCCTTGACCAAGGAGATTTTTTTCCTAGACCGAGTGTGGACAGTCACTGCTAAATTAACAGGCACCCCAGAGACTCTTGTTTCATCTCAGATCCAAGCCGCCCAAGAGCTCAGGACTGACAGATTCGCTGCTCTTTACAAATGTAAATAACGTTGATCAGGGTTCAGTGAGCTCCTTGGTTTGTGCTTTTGGTCCAGGAACATTTTGTCTCTCCAGTGTCCTTTGCATGTATCTGATCTCCTACATTATGGGTTGATTTTTTTTTTTTTTCATTCAGCCTATTAAGCCCTGATATTTTTGCTCCAAACTCTGCCGTCCAGGATGATACCGGGGCTGTGCAATCATAAACTAATCTAGCTACATCTGAACTAAAAAGGGAACACAGCCAGTTAAGGGTCTACCTGAACGCTCTTAGTAGCTACATGTCAAAAGGAACATTGTCTAAATGAGCTTTGCTAGCGAAGAGAATGTTTGAGCTCTTTCAGATCAGTAAAGAAAGCCTAAAACACTTTCAACTTGCAGACTCAACAGAATCCGTGAACAAGAAACAGATGAAAGGCAGAGAGCTGTGCTATCCTGGTGCTTTTTAGGATGCGACTGACACCAAGGAAAAAAAGAAATTCAACTCAATATGAGGAAGAACTTTCTCTTTCAGCAATTATAATCCCCCCCCCCCCCGCCCCTGCCACCTGTAATGGATAGCTCGGTGAGTCGTCAAGATCCCATCACTGGAAGGGTTTAAGGAGATGGAATTAGGGCCCTGCCAGGTCCCTTTCAACCCACGAGTCTCTATGTCAAGACTCTGAAGGTTCAACAAGCAGAACAGACTCTGAGGGCTGGAGGATTTCATCATGCTAGCTGATTTATGTCGCTAGGACAAACAGCCTGGAGAAAGAGGCACCTGAGCTGGACCTCGAAGGATGGCGAAGATGGAGGTGGGGGAAAAGGAGTGGACAAGCCATGCTCTGTATTGAGAATGACCTTGATGAAAGTACAGGGACAAAATCAGTAACACCTATCACACCTGCCCTGCCTATAGTCTACCTGCTATCGTTTTTTTTTTCCTGCTTCTTGTGGCAGAATGTTTTATTCTAAATCATTGCTTTTGCTAAATTCCTTTTAATAAATCTGTGCATCCAGAACAAAAAATGAAATCCTTTAGCTGGCTTTCAAGGTCCCCCCTAGCCTGCCCCAGCCCAATTTTCAGAACCAAGTGCCTGCTGCCCCAAGACACAAATGTCCTGCTCCATCTGGACTCCCCTGGCCTGTTTCCTACAAAGCCCTCCCGCCCCCGTCCCTGGACGGCGTGCCCTCTGCGACATGTGCTCCTTCTTGGCTGTGTTTGCTAATTTTCATCAGGGTCAGAAGGACACTCTTATGTGTGATGTGCAAATGTCAGATGCAGTAGGCAGTCCGATCGATGAGGAGTCTTTTCGTCTCTATCTCACCGGCTCTTTTCTTTTTTCTTTTCCCTTTGGTTTTGGCCAGTACTTCTCCAGCTTTCAGGGTCGCCGGTCCACGGACCACACTTTGCGTACCAAGGCTCTAGGGCCAACCACTTTCCTCCCCTGCCTTGACCAAATGGCCTCCCCGATCTGGGCCGTTCATTCTGTCTTTTCAGTACAAACCGGTGTCTAGGTTTTCTCAGTCTGTTTTCTGGCTACCTCTGCAGAGTCGGCGATGCCTCCTCGTTAGTGAGACTTCTGACCTGAACCCTCCAGATCTCTCTGTCCCACTGCTGGCCTTGCTCGTCCTGGCAGAGGCAGTGGAAGTAATGAGGACGGACGGGTTCTCAGAGGGGGTGTAAGGAAGAGACCGGGGAGCTGAGGATGGAGTCGCTTGGGAAAAGGATGGAGGAAAAGGGGAGACATGATAGAGAGGAAAGGGGAGCACATAGCATTGCTGAAACCAAGGAGAATACCTCAAGAAACACAAGTTGTCCACACGTCCTTCACACCCTCCACACAGCACTTCTCTCTGTGCTCTCACCTTTCGTATTTCTAGAGGAGGGCAGTTTGAACTCGATTGTATCCTGGACTTCATCCTTTCCGAATTGTATTCTGCTTCCAAATCAGATCAGAGATAGCTCGCACATTTCAGTATATGACCAAAGAGACCAATATTTTCAATGGTCCAGAAAATTTTTAAAAAAATCTATGTATCCTGGTCTGAGCACAGAAACAAGCTTTGGATGTTATGAAAGTTCTTTATAAGTCTTTTCCTCCAGCTATGCTGTAAGCTCCCAGAGAGCCTTAGTTTTGCACTAAATGGACCAATTGCTTCCTGATTTCTCAGGTTGGACATGACGAGACTTCCAACAACTGCTTAATAAAATAATCACGGACTCAGACTGGTAACATTGGCTTCCCTGCTCCGTGCAGCTCTGGTTTTTCAAATTATGTGGAACTCTTCACTCGTGCACCTCAAAAAATTGATGAAAATGGATGTTAATTCTTTCGTTGACACTGCTGGGCTCCAAGTGCCCTCTGAATGTTCTGCACGATTTTCTGACTTCTATATATGAGCATTCAGAGCATAAGCAACTTTTAAGATGATTTAATATAACTTCATTTTTCAGATGAGGAGACTGAGGTCCAGCAAGGTTAAAATGACTGACAGTTTTCCACTGAAAATGACTGATGAGCTGTGTTTGGAATCCATATTTATTGTGTTACACACTTAGCTACATTCTACTTCATTCTAAAACTTGAGCTAATGATTTTGTACCTTCGTTGCCAAAAAAGAATTAAAAAAATTCACACTGAATTTTTTTCTTCAGTAAAAAAGTAACGACTTAGTATAACACTTCTCTAACTTTTATTACAGAACTCTGTGTATGTTTCAGCCATTTCCAATCATGCTAACATGGTCAGTGACATGAATCAATGGCTTGTGGTGATTAAATTTTTATTTTACTATTTTCTTTGTATTAAATATGTTTGTGGCACAAGAGAGGTGTGTGTGCAGACTATTCTATGGAAGGAGATGCAATAAGATGCTGGGTTATCTTTGGAATATCACATTTGTAAGAGGTTCATTATTAATTTGACCCACACTGAATAATTTAACAGGGTGATATTTCAAATGTGTAGGCAATAAATCTCAATCCGGATGACTAGGGAGTTTATTTCTTTAATGAACTATTTTGAAATAACTTCAGGAAGTCCTTAATTACTTTGAAGCATCAATGAAAACAGAAGGTCACTAGGCTAAAATTGTTAGATGCTATAGATTGTACCTACAGCTCAGGAATACAGGTCGATACCTGCCAAAGACATTGTAAGTATATTACTAAGTACATTTAATAATTGTTTTTATCCAGGCGCAGTAAGATGCTACAGAAGGGACAAAAGCTAGGTTCCTTAATTCTCTGGACATATTAACACATTTTCACTTTCCGTGTCATGGCTGAGAAGGAAGCACCGCTCATGACTCGTGGAGCTAAAGACGATAGAGAATCAATGAAAGACTATCTCATCAATATATCAATCTGTGTGCTACCAACCTAAGAGACTAATGTGAAAATTAATGACCTTTAAAATTCAAGGAACGCACATACATCAATCTAATTGAAAAAAAGAACTGATAAAGTGTTCCATCATTTACTGCCACCAAACAGGAAGGGGAGATTAATGACACATGTTGATCAAACACAGTACGTATCCTTTTGCCATTACGGCAGGTCCAGAAATAACCTTGAGTTTCTTTTGTAGTGAAGGTTCGACGGAGAAAATGACTCAGAGGATGTAATAAGACCCCCATGACTCTCTAGACACAGCGGCGAAGTTTTCTATGATCTCAAATATGCCCGCTCAGCAGTTCCTACCATGAGTTCAGACTCACCTGGGGAATAGGAACCCCCAAACACCTCTACATGCTTAAAAAGGAAAAAAGCCCTCATTATTCTGTTATTTTTCCTGTACATGGGTGCAGAGAGTATTATTGTGGCATCATAAGAGTTTTGATCCTATTCATGAATCTTCTTATTAAAAAAAAAATGTAGAAAAAGGCAGTATCATTTCAGGGCAGTTATCTGCGCTGGTGTTGCCTTTGACTACACAGGTTGCAGAGCTTCATCTGGAGAACAGAGCACAGCGTGCAATTGAGGAAGACAGTCAGTTACAGTCATTTTCAATGACATTCCTCTTTCCCCAGCGGCTACCTCGGGAACACAGACCGCCGCTCTGATCGTTTGTAATCCTTCTCATTTGCGAGTGTCAGAAAGGAATTTTCTGTTAGTGTTGAAGAGATTAGATGCTGCACATACACCGTGTGTAGATAGAACGCATTATTTCATAGGTATGCTCCGTACCTGCCTCTATAAATTCCCAGAATAGAGTTTCTTCAGCTTGGGCAGAAAGATTTGCTCAGTTCCCTGGGGCTCTGTTGACCTCTTGTCATTCCTGTCATCCAGCCTCAACCTGATCAAAGTTTTCTCTCGGGAAAACTCAGGGCCCTTTTTTTTTTTGTTTTTTTTTTTCCGTTTTCTTTTTATTCTGGTTACCCTTTCTCAGCCACTCTCCCTGAAAAACCCTAATTGTCTTCCACTGGGAGTGGTAGCCTCGGGATTACCAGACAGCATCTCATAGCCTTGAGCTCCGTTCCTATCGAATTTAATTGCTTTTCTCCTCTTGTCAGTGTCCATTTACACTGGCCCTATCATTTATGGTTCTTGGACTCCGCTATATGATCTGTTGGGGGGAAAAGAAAGCCCGAACTTTCTGACCTCTTTAAAGTCAGTCATTGATCTTATAAACACATAAGCCATCCCATGACTAATACCAAAGATAGCGTATGCTCCTCAGGATTTTTCTTTCTTTCTCTTTCTTCCCCTACCTTCCTCCTTCCCTCCTTCTTTTTATTATTATTTTTAATAACGATTTTTCTGTCTTCTTGTCTTTTTAGGGCTGTTACCTCGGCACATGGAAGTTACCAGGCTTGGGGTTGAATCAGAGCTACAGCTGCCATCCTAAGTCACAGCCACAGCAACTCGGGATCCCAGCCGTGTCTGCAACCTACACCACAGCTCACGGCAACGCCGGATCCTCAAGGCCAGGGATCGAACCCGAGTCCTCACTGATACTAGTTGGGTTTGTTAACAGCTGAGCCATGACGGGAACTCCCCTTCTTTCCTTCCTGCCTTCCTCTGGTGGTGGGGCGCAGGGGGAGGTAATTTTCCACAATTTCACATCATATCTTATTTGATCCTCAATGTCAGCATTGAAATAAATCACTGTTATCTGACAGATGTAGTTTCCCACTAATTTATCTGAGTTTTAACCAGCAGGAGTCACAGGATAAAAATCCCCTCTTATCTCTTAATAACAATAAAATAAATCTGAAGACTCTCTCAAGAAAAACAGACAAACCAGCCCCCCAAAGTTAGGCATTTATGCATGACCTAATTACAGAACAATCTTAATATTAAATACCATAATTAATGAGCCATTTAGCAGGGTGTACACAGGGCTCTGCAAAGAACAGAGGAAAGAGACCTTCACACAAACATAATATGATGGACAAGCCTGTTTCAAATCCAAGGTTTACTAGAACAGAGTCCCAAGACAGCTTTGATTCCCAGACATCCGGGTGACAGATCCTTCCCAGGTTCAGGACGTGATCGGAAATGAGCGTAGGACACTGAGAGCCACCCAGGGAGCATCACAGCAGTCCCATCTCTAGAGTGACAAGAGTTCCACCATTGTTAGTGGGGCGAGGACAGCGTCAGGCAAGGAGCCAAGAGTCAGCTGGGGAACTAACTAGACAGCGTGCATCAGCCAGGCCAGCGATGGAAAAATGTGGTCCTGAGATTAATGTTTCACAGCTGCGAGGTAAACCTGGCTACAGGCGTAGCCGATGGGTTTTGCAGCAGGAAACAGATGAGAAATTACAGCATCCAAAGAGCTGCTACACCAAATAGATGATAAATTTACACCCATGAGACAATTGGTGGTGGGTGGAAAAAATGAAAGCAGCAAACTTTATCTCTGATTTTTCTCTTTGTCCTCATTTGCCCAGGTCCTGCATTTCTTGACCAGGCAATTCCCCTACCAGCATTTCATCATCGGGACTTTGAGTATTTTTCCCTTTTCATCCCATGGTAGTATCAACTAAGCACTTCTGCTTCTGAAATTTCGAGACAGTCTGGGGGGTGGGGGGATGCACTGAGGGTTTGGGACGGAAATGCTATCAAATTGAGTTGTGATGACTTTTGTACACCTATAATTGTAATAAAATTCATTAAGCAATGGAAAAAAAAGAAAAATAAAATTAAAAAAATTTTTTTTTTGTTTTTTTTTTTAGGGTAGCACCCACGGCATATGGAAGTTCCCACACTAGGGGTCAAATCAGAGCTGCACCTACCAGCCCACACCACAGCCACAGCCATAGCAATGCCAGATCCGAGATGCAACTGCAACCTACACCACAGCTCACAGCAACATCAGATCTTTAACCCACTGAGTGGGGCCAGTGATTGAAGCTACATCCTCATGGATACTAGTTGTGTTCGTTACCGCTCAGCCACAAGGAAACTCCCCCAAAACCTTTTTTGAGTGGAACTTTTCAAATATAAATAAAAGTAGAGAGAAAATATAATAAACCTTCATCTACCCATCACGAGTTTCATCCATTATCAAATCATGGCCAATCTTGTTTAACTGGTGGTGGGAAAAAAAAGGCAGCAAAAGTTTACCTCTGATTTTTCACTCCAACCTCCACTCCCCCACCCATCTCAACTCCCTCATCTCCGGATTATTCTGAAAGGAATCCCAATTTTCCCATCATTTCTCTTTCAGGGAATTTGTCATCAAATTGTCAAACTGTCTCCTGGTAGTCTAGTTTACAGCTTTATTTTTTCTACTTCTATTAGGAACAGAAAATATTTGGGGGGCTATTATTTGCTTCATTTTTATTCTAGCTAAAATCACAACAACGGTAAGAGTTCACTGCCAAAAACACGCATGTGAATATGCTTTTACATTAACAAGTTCAGCAGCGAGTCAAAATATTTAATCCTGTTTTGGACTCTGATTGACCCTTGTAAAATATCTCCCATGGTATGAAACAATGTAAGAAAATACAACACTCTGACACCATACAGGAATTCCATGAAAGCTCTCACATCTATATTTGGTCCCTTGATGGTCCTTTCAAAAGATGGCACGTTTCACAAAGATGGAGTCCTTTTATTGTGTGATTTGCCCCTCTACAAATCTGTGCAGTGTTTGCATTCAGAATCAGAAGATTTAAATCTAAAATGTTATCTGTGCATTTAGCTTATTTTGCACATTGGATTGTCAATTGCATAGACAAAGACTTCCTCTTAAACTCCTCCGTGTTTAACCACAGTGCCTAATACAGTGCTTAGCACTTATTCGTACTCAGCAAAGACTTGTCAGTGTGTTGGTCTATGCTGCTTGTCATCATAAAGTCCAACTATGTTTTATAAAATGTTAGATTCTTAGCAGATATGTGTGCTGCCGCCAGCCATTTTCTGTGCCCAGGGCAGACATGGCTAATCCATCACTGAATTCTTTCCTAAATTGGGGCACAGACTTAGTGTCCTTGGCAAACAAATTGCAATTCATTTGCTATCCTTGCTCTAAAATTAGAGAAGAGAGAAGAAGCACCGATTCAGTGACTGAACTTGTTAAACATTGTCATGTTTTATTTTCATTTTTTATTTTTCTTATTACTACTGCACTTGCAGCGTATGGAGGTTCCCAGGCTGGGGGTTGAACAGGAGCTGCAGCTGCCAGCCTACGCCACAGCCATGGCAACGCCAGATCTGAGCTTCGTCTGTGACCTACGCCACAGCTTGTGGCAACACTGGATCCTTAACCCACTGGGCACAGCCAGGGATCTAACCCACATACTCACGGACACTATGTTGGGTTCTTAATCTGCTGAGCCACAACGGGAACTCCTTTTGTCATGTTTCAGCAAGTTCCTTACACCACCCCTGTATATTTCGGGTCAGCTCAGGGCTCTTGTCTACATGTATTCTCACCAAAGTGTAGTTGCCACGGTAGGCTTAGAGTAAAAATACCTGGTTTCAAATTCGAATTCTACTCCTTACCAGCTGGATGACCTCTAGCAAATCTCTTCATCTCTATCAGCTTTTGTTTTTCTTGCATAAAATTTGGACAATAACTTCAGACGGCTATGATGAGGGTCGGAGGAAATGATGAATCTGAGTGGCTTTTTCAACTGCTAAAACTTTATAAAATGTCGGCTAAATATAAGAGAGATCTTAGAGGTCACGCAAATAAGCACGGCCGGGATATGGTAGTTCGAACTTAATGAAACACCTGTTGTCAATCTCACATTAACTCCCCTACCTGTCTCTTTGAATCCCTCTTTTGTGTGACCGTCAAAGTGGCTCTGGATTGATAAAGGATGTCTTCAGAGTGTCTGAGGTCTAACGATGGTGCTTCGTTACACTCTATTGTTAGGGGCCCAACCTAGAGGCCAAGCTAGGGGGATCAAATTGATAGGACAGAAAATTAGATAGGGTGCACAGTGAAAACTCTGAGTTTAAGGGAACATTGAAGAGGTCTCATGGTTTTGGAATAGTGATGGAGAACAACTCAAAAAAAAAAAAAAGGCAGCCTCAGGGAATTTTCCTAAATCTTGGGCCTCATCGACATCATGTTCTAACCAGGCGACGAACTGGCTGTATGTTATATTGAAACAGCTTTCTAAGAAAGCTGCTCCCGATTCTCTCAGCAGGTTGGCATATATGACAATATGGAAAATATGCAACGGTTAATTTTCCTAACCACCCTGAAACGAACATATTTGCAATGCATTTCATCAGCAGCTTAGTAAATTGCCATTTAAGAGGTACATTACTTTTACAATAGTGTCATAAAACTCCTTCTGCCGGCCGTAATTCACAGGTGGTAGCCGAGCAAAGTGGATTCAATACTACTTCGATATCCCTCTGTCCTGAGGTGCTAGTTTCTAAGGAACAGGCTGGCGAGGTGTGCGAGCCTGTTTCTACTTTGGGGGCTTGGAGTCAAAATAATTTATAAACCTATCTCTTTCTCGCTCCCTCTCTTTTTCAAGCCTGATATGCTCATGGGCATATCAGCAGCTATATGGAAATTGTTCTAGTAAGGAGAGGGTCTTCTCTGAAGGTCGCTTGGTGTAATATTTGACAAGGTGCTTCGCGTTTATTTTTGGCATTCGGGTTCCTGGATGATATTTAAAGGGAATTTTAAATGCATAATAAGAATGATGAGAAATGAAAATTTTTTCTTTTTTTTTTTACAGGGGGGAAAAAACTAGTGAAATAGGAACATGCAGTTCCACAATGCCGGTTACTACAAATTTATATACCATATCATCTCCGATTCGAATGTCAAGTCAAAATAAACTCCTTAAGTATTTTGAAAAATCTCTCTAAAGCATTCAACCAAATTTGAAAGCATCTATCCATCCAAAAGCTGACTTGGCTGTCAGAGCAGGAAGAGGTGGGGACAGAGAAACCCCTGTCAGTGGCAAAATGAATAGAGAGCAAAGGAAAATTTTTTGAGGGAAAGCACCAGTTTTACCACCATTTTTTTTTTAACTCGACTTGTATCGCTTCTGCAAATATGATCCTCCTAATTCCACGACTAACTGTCCTGTCCATGTTCCCCTCGTCCCCACCAGGTTCCACTTTTCTGTCCTTTTGGCAAAAGGGAAAAACTTGACGTTTTAAAAAGGTGCACGCAGTGCCTCTGTGTTCATTTAAAACCGTTTCAGCAACTTCGCCTCCCCGAAGCTTTACTGGTTATTCATTTTATTCTCATCTCTCGTAGAAATTGATGTGACTGCCATGAGTAAACCTTACGCTTAAAAAAAAACAAAAAACAAAAAACCTACTATTTTGCCCTTTCAAAAAGGAAAGGAAAAAAGAAATGTTTAAGGAACTACTCGGGTTATTACAGCTAACTTTATATTTTATCGTTTT
Organism: Catagonus wagneri; assembly: GCA_004024745.2. Lineage (NCBI taxonomy): Eukaryota > Metazoa > Chordata > Mammalia > Artiodactyla > Tayassuidae > Catagonus > Catagonus wagneri. Next base: position 3,268,747 of record PVHT020002874.1, on the reverse strand, counting down.
ATTATTTTCTTCTTTATTCTATCTCCTTGTGGCCCGGGGCAATTCGGAGGTACGCTATGTGACAGATGTTTAGTTCTGGATAGAAATCTTGAAATAGTCTCCATATCCTTAATTTAACCGGTAAGAAAAAATGAATCCGAGATATCACTGCCACACGTGAGGTCACACAGCAGCTGACCAGTGGCAATGTCTCCACATTGTTTCCCTAAGCCATGTCTTATCAAAATAATGTAAACATAATTTAGCATTTGGAGTTATGCACTGAGTCCCCTCAAATGACCAAATGCTGTTTTTTAGGGTACATAAAACATAGTACAGAACTATGTACTATATGACAAAGTACAGAGCTGTCATTTGTATTATTCGTCTTTGTCCTGGCATTACGGCTGCTGTACTTTTTTTTTTTTTTTAATTGCAAAATTAGAGGGAAACTGAGGCAGAGAAAGATGAAGTGCCTCGCAGAGGCTCAGATGGCACAGCTTTTAGTTGTAAGCCACAGTGTGTTAGCAAATCCCATCTGGCTAAATAGTACATTTCTGAGGTGGGTGAGCTGATCTCTGTCTGCACAGATAAATGACAAACCAAAAACAGTTTGTGTGGTCTACTGGTCGACATAAAAAGCAATGAGGTCAGCCCAGTGTCCACGAGGAATGAGCGCTAATGTATACTTCTATCCACTTTGATTTTCTAACAAAATCATGCAGTTTTAAAAGGGGGGGGGAAACGGAGTTTAACAGGAGGGAAAAAAATTAGAAATGTCAAGTGTAATCCTTTGAAACAGGCAGTGAAAACTCAGGAGTATAACTGTTTTGATGTTCTGAGTGCTGCCAGTGAGTGACAGGGAAAATGAAGACCTGTTCAGACAAATATATTGTGCTCCTGTCAAAGGTGGCTGAAGTTCTGTTCAAACACCTGTTCCTAGTCTTTATGAATATTAAAAGCCTCTGTGATTTTTTTTTGGAAGCAATGATTTTGAAGTGTTACAGTACACATCTTCTCAGTCTTGTTCTAATTCGCTGCCAGCCTCAGCCTTCCTGAGGATGTGCATAATTTTTTAAAATTTGTGAGTTAGATTTGCAGACATAGAGCATCCTGAAACGGAGAAACAGGCTTGCCTTTTTTTTTTTTTTTTAAATGAGTATTAGTCATTCCAATGTCATTTTACAGGTAATTTGCTTTCAATTTAGCATAAAGGTGCTAACCACATAAATTGATAGAGAAATATAAAATAAAGGAGACCTGGAAGAGAAGAAGGCATGCCTTTCCAAAGATATCATTGCATCACTAACTGCCACGGGACTGTCAACTACAATTGATCTCTATGGGAGTTCGATACCATTGGATAAATAATTCTCTGACAATTGAACATCATGTACTTGAACGACACACGGGCTTTCTAGAAATGCAGTATTTTCTTCTAAATTTAGTTTGCATGGATTATGATTCCTTCCAAAGTTAAATAAAGGTATGTGACATGAACCAATTGAATTTTATGTGGTTCCTTGGAAACACATATTACAGATCCAACAGACTGTATAGAATATTGCCATTAAATCTTCCAACCACTCTTTCAGAGCTCTTTCTCCTTGGTTCGAATGAAATTGTGTTACACAAATCACAGGCCCATAAAATGATCACTTCTAACTAACTCCTTCCAGATTTCACTAATTCTGGTCTTGACTAAGCCCTACTTTGTGAAGAATTCCAACCCACTATAATCCCTAATCACTTGAGCCAGTTTCGGTGTGTATCACATTACAGCTGCTAAAAAAGAAATGTCCTAATTCTTGAAATTCAGGAGGCAAGGGCTTTGGGGTCAGGAAATTACAGCTGGGCTGTCTGGAATTTGCAATCAACATTTCAAGTCACTCGTTCACATTTAGGGATGGAGATTAAGCCAAATCTGTCTTACACTGAGAAGGGCTCTGAACGAATTTGCTTCTCATTCCCCTGCAATGCTTCTTTGATTCTTTGGAAGTTGATAGAATGGAAATTAGGCAATCCAGCCTCCTTCTTTTTCTGTTTTGGCACTTGAGGATGACTGGTCATTGGCCCTATTTACTGGCTAATTCCAGGCATTGACATAATGCAGAAGCTGCTGCCTTTCTAGCAGGTGTTCCCATCTCTGAGCTGTGACAATGCTGTGGTGACCACTTTTCTGCCTAAAGCGCAGATGTTAAAGACACATATGATGGGTAAGAACCATGAGGTTGTGGGTTCGATCCCTGGCCTTGCTCAGTGAGTTAAGGATCTGGCGTTGCTGTGAGCTGTGGTGTAGGTTGCAGACATGGCTCGGATCCCACGTTGCTGTGGCTGTGGTGAAGGCTGGCAGCTACAGCTCCTGTTAGACGCCTAGCCTGGGAACCTCCATATGCCGTGGGTGTGGCTCTACATAAAAAGGCAAAAAGACAAAAAAAAAAAAAAGACACATTTGATGGGCCCATAACATTCCCCAGTTTCAGGGGCTCCCTTAAGACCAAACAGGTATAACAGAAAGCCACGCACCCCTCTCGCAAGAGTTCTCAGAATCCAAAAGAGCCATCCTCAGTCAGCTTCCAAGGATCACACCATCATTGTTCCTTTTGCCATTTCCCAGCTTAAGAGTGAGAAGACGATGTCAATCAGATGATGTGCTTTGTCTATACAATATTCTCTCCAGGGGCTCCTCATCTCACCTCCTCATCTCTGCAGGTGACTAAGAGACCGTATATGATGTCATTCCTACTCTACCTGCTACCTCTCCAGTCTCATCTTTTACTATTCTCCACCTTGTCCTTGCACTGCCAACACTGGCTTCTTTACACAATACTCTATATAAAATAGATAGGTAACAAGGCCCAACTCTATAGCACAGGGAAATCTACTCAATACTGTGTAATAACCTATATGGGAAAAGAACCTGAAAAGGAATGGATAAATGTATATGAACTGATTTACTTTGCTGTATTCCTGAAATGAACACAACTTTGTAAGTCAACTATACCCCCCAAAATTTATTTGAAAAATAGCAGTCCCCTCTCCCAGCACTATCTACCCCTTTTCGTTGCTCTATTTCTTCATCCAATGCATAGATCACCACTTGACATACTATATATTTAATTTGTTGTATTTATTATCTGTCTTCCCACACTGGATTCCATGAAGACAGGAATTTAATTTTTTTTTCTTTCTTTCTGGATCTCCGACTTCCAGAGCAGTGTCTCGCAAAAACAGGAGCTCCATCATTATGTTTTGGAATGAGGGAATTCACTCATGGCCACTTCTTGGCTCCCTGCTGTTTTATAGCTTGGAGCCATTTAGTTTCTCCTGAAGGAGGCAAGGAGGCCCTCTGATGTAAAAACCTGCATCTGGTCATGAATATGAGCTTGGAGGATGTCAAATTTCACAAAATGCGTCATTTTAGATCCACGAAGCGAGAACTTACTAGGCACTCTATTCTGGGGAGACTGAATGCCTCTTTCCACAGGGAGCTCACAGTCTGCCAGGGCTGCAGACTGCTAGGCGGCTTGACTTACCTACTCTGCAAAGGTGTCAGGCAAGGGGGGTGAGCAGGGGAGAAGTCCCAAAGTGCAGCTGAACCCTGCACCTTTTGGAGTAGCAGAAGAGAGGTGCTACTTTATGGAACTCATGCACCTGTAGGACCAATGTTACTGCAATTTACCAAAAAAGCTCTCCTGGCTAGCAGCTGGTCCTGGTGGGTCCTTTTCTATGGACACCCTCAAACACCCACAGTCACCTCGAAGCTCCCAGCTTCACTCCCAGCCTTTAAGATTGATTTTCCATTCGGTGCTGCTTTGAGTTTAAGCATGTAAACGTCACTTCCTAAAGAAAACAAGGTCCCCTGGGCCAAGGAACCTTCTTCACACAACATATCTCCCCACAAACGACTTTTGAAAGGCAGACAAACTGCTGATCTTCCAAAGGTAACACTGAGTAGGACTGAGAGCCAAAAGTTTTTCCTTGAATTCTCCATGATATTTAGCTTTTTGCTTCTAGAGAGGGTATGGAATTCTCCAACAACTGGCAAGGCAATACGTAGTCTTCACTAACTTCTTAATTTGGGGGTAAGATTCCCAGGGAACTGTCCTTTCACAAGAATAAATTCCTAATTCATACTTAACGACTTCATCTGTAATGCCTCTTCTGCTGAAGGTGCTTTGAAGCATCCAGTTTCTAGACCTGGGATATTAAACTATGAGAATTTGTTTTAAAAAGTGTTTAAAAAATGCTCTAACTCCTTCAGTTTTCTATATCAGTTAAAATAATTTCAAGACTCATCTATATATGGTATCCTATTTTTTCCCTTGAGTTTATTATTCTTATCAGTGATGGGGTTTTATTCTAGTTGACACAGAAACAGCTGTGTTCAGGTGAAAATTGCTTCATTTATTTGGATAAGGTTGAGAGTAACTGACTTTGCAAGTGACAGTGACACAGTGTGGATTGTCTAGTCTCTCTCCCCCCAGCTTAGAAGTCTAAAATGATATTTTTCTTAAGGCAGCTCTGTCATCAAACCTATCTGTAATCACTTTGCTTAATTGATTGTCAACCAGAGACAAACCGAGAAGGGCTCCTTTAATGGAGGAAAAGGGCAGAAGAAGAATCCAGGCATGACGTTTTCTGAAATCCAGCCCCCCAGCTTCTGTTTGCACTATGAGCCTGAAAAATCTGGTGTGTCACAAATGTCCAGAGTTTGTATTCACCTTATTAACTCAGGAGTGGTAAAGTGAAAACGATGTTTACTCTGGCCAAACACAGACTGCAATGTAGCATAATTAACGGTGTGGGGAAAAAGGCATTTTCCCACCTCTTCATATGTGTTCTGCTTCCCAATCTTGCCCCAAAGGACACCTTCCCTTTTCTTCTCAGAAATCTTCATTCATCTCTTGTCCCCAATTGTACCGACATTTGCATTCTCTCCATCTTGTTTCTTTAGCTCCACAAGCATTTTTGGGTCCATTCCTTTCTCATCCCACCTCTCCTGAACAGCGATGGCCTTGACTCGCCATGGATCGTCCCAACTGTGGGGCCCCCGTGTCTGTAGATTTGCTTTCACTTTCTCACAATGTGCTTATTACTGGAACTCCTTAAAATCTGATTCAGCATGTACCGTGTTATTGAATTGGCTTTCTCAAAAGACTTCGAAATGCCAAATTCAATGACTCTAGGTCCAAATCCTCCACATTCATTCTGTAGCACACCAGAGCGCCCTCTCATGGGGAAATTCACTTAGTGAAACTCCACTTTGATCTCTAGTCAAAAGTTAATCATGCCGGTCTCCCGGTGTTTCTTCTACATCATTGGTCCCTTTTGCCGCTGTGTTTGCTCTGCATGTCCTCATCAAATCCAGAATGTGAAGTACCCTAGGGTCCATCGCCAACCCTGACCCCAGTCTTTCTTTGGGCCACGCACTTGCCCGCGTGGTCTCATTCACACCTTTGTCCGGCTCTCTCCACTGCTGATAACAGGCAGCCTCTCACTCTGGGACCCACGCAGCGAAGCCAGCCACAAACTTATTGGATCTTATGTCTTCTCCTTTTAGTCAACTGAACATCCTCCTGGAACACCAAGTCTCGCCCCAGGCCTTCAAAGCTATCCCGGGGGGCTTCCAACCTCTTTTGCAAGTTTCTCTTCTTTACTAGTCATTTACATGCCTGGAGCTATTTGTGTATCTGAAACTGCAAGGGAAAAAAAAAATGCTTTTTGCTTTCTCCTGCACATCCCAGGGAAAAGCTCCGATGCTGGAGGAGCTGTCTTTCCATTCTTTTTTTCTCTGCACCTCAGAGCGTAGATGAGATCCTGTAGTATGTGCTCAGGAAATGTATGCAGAATGAATAAAGGTAGAGACGCATGCTTCTAAATCTGACCGCTGGGATATTTTCTGTCTCAAAGTCACCTTCGTCTTCAAGCTTTTCCTGATCTCTCCATCTTGATTGATATTCACACTCCTTTTGACCTGCAAAGTGCTTCTCTCATAATACATATTTTACCTTGTATTTCAGCATTTTATGCAGTTGTCTTAGTGTCCTTACCACGAGTTTATACATGCCCTCTGAAAACAGGGGCTGTCATATACACCTTGGCGTCTCCAGGTGCTCTTAATACAAAGCTTTATATGAAGCAACAGCTCAGTGCCTATGTGTTGAGTTTATTTTAGTTCAAGGACTAAAACAGTTGCAGTGGAAACGACAAAGTCCCCTCTCTCTGCAGCTTTGCAGAATGTCCACTGTAACCGTGAGCTCAAGGGTACGGTGCATCTCAGTCCTAACTAATTGCTCAGAATTTCATTTCCTTTATAAATGGGGTTAATAATACTTATCTAACGGGGGGGGGTACTCAGAGGATTCTTTAATTAACGAGGAAGCACATTCCAAGATCCTCAGAGGAAATAAAAAGATAAACATTATTATATCTCCTATTACTGTAGATAGCAGTTATTAAACTCTCTCATAAACAGGGACCAAAAATAATTTTAAGCAAACTAATAGCTTAATAAAAAGCAGCTAGGGGTTACCCCAGTTGAGCTCATGTAAACACTTTGGCAAAAATTATTCCCTCTTTCTGTTGCTATTAATACTGGACAAGATGAGATTTCAGAGTCTCAGTTTCCTCACCTGTTTAATTAAGATGTTGAAGACCTTTGAAATAACCTCCAAAGTCCCTACGAGCTCCTTAACAAATCTGTGATTTTATTAACCTCTCAAATCTCTGACTAAATGAATGGTCCTTTGCCTTTTCATTTAACTGTGTACCATTACAAGTGCATTCTCCTAAGGGTTCCATTTTGGCCAAAGCTTTGAGGGACAAGGGTAGATTTTTTTTTCCTTTTCTTTTCTTTTTAGGGCCACACACATGGCATATGGAGATTCCCAGGCTAGGGGTCCAATTGGAGCTACAGCTGCCGGTCTACACCCCAGCCAGAGCCAGAGCCATGCAGGATCCGAGCCATGACTTCCACCTACACCACAGCTCACGGCAATGCCGGATCCTTAATCCACTGAGCAAGGCCACGGATCGAACCTGCAATCTCATGGTTCCTAGTCGGATTCGTTTCTGCTGTGCCATGATGGGGAACTCTGACAAGGTTAGATTTTTAAGAAACCCTTTGGCAGTAGAAGGCTGTATACAATTTGCAGGGCACTCTGAATATGCAAATCTAAGTTTCTGAATCTTGCTGACCCAGAAAATGTTTTAGCTTAGGGTAGAGAATAATCAGGAAATAGTCATGTAAACTCCACCACACAAGCCAATCAGCTTCTCACACATGGAAATTAGTGTTTCTCATCAGCATGTCCCCTGGGACGCTGGGTAATGCTTATCAAGGTTCTCCTAGGAGTATATCAGCGCCCCCGGTGAAGCAAGACAGCTCATTGAGGATATAGGCAACTCTAGCCACACACCAAGAAGTACTCTGCTGTTTTGGAGGGTTGCTCATGGAATGGATATTCTGAAATGTCCAAATGAACAACCGTCAGAGAGGCTTGCCAAGAGACTGTTTCAGAAAACACCTTCATTGGCTCTTTCTGCCTGAGTTGAGCATCCAAAATGGTCTTGAAAAATCAGAACCATTGGAGTGTAGCCCTCTGCAGCTCACGATTAGAGGTCTGGTTCCACACTGTTCTCAGGTGTGCCCAGCTGTCCTCAGATTTGTCATGATGCCTTTTTAAAATTTTTTTTGTGATACAAAACACATAACAGAAATGTCCCCTCCTCACATTTGTTAGGTGTACAGAGCAGTGCTGTCAGCCGTAGGTACACTGTGGGACAGTGAATCTCTAGAACTTGTTTATCTTTCATGACTGAGCCTCTCTATGCATTGAACAACTCCTCCCCCTGCCCCAGTGCCTGGCCACCACCAATCTACTTTCTGTGTCTAGAAGTCTGACTACTTAAAATTCCCTGGATAAGTGAAATCATCCAACATTTGCACTTCTGAAGAGCTTATGTCACTTAGCACAATGCCCTTAAGATTCAATCCAGCTTGTAGCATATGAAAGGATTCCCTTCTTTTTCGAAGGCATGCTGCCTTTTAAAACATAGATTTTGTCCACACAGTTCAAGCATATCTAATGCCTGTAGTTGATCTGTTTATTTCCCAAAGGAGAGGGAGAAACTTCCCTGAAATATTTGAATAAAAGGGTTACTCTCCCAGGTCAGTGTCAGAGTTTGGGTCCCACAGTTCATGAGACAATCTTCAGAGGCTTTAAAAAATAGTTGGGTCACATTACATTGATGTTACCAGTACCCCTGAGAAAGTAACAAAATGAACTAAAAAAAACACAAACAGAAAGCACAGCCCCTTCTTCCCACCCAAATGCAACCTATTTTTAGTGACAGAGACACATTTTCAGCTTTAGTGTTCAATGGAGAAAAACAACATGGCCACTGGTCATCAGGTGGCGTGGTATATGATTCCCTGAGAATTCTGTGCCAACTATTACTCTAGTATCAATACCCTAGTACTAATACAATAGAGATGATAAACATGCAGAGTTTAGCAGTAAACATGGAATACTTCTGGGTTCACCTTGTATCCTCATCCTTTCCCCATAGAAGCTTCAGAAGGATAAATGGCGTGGTTTTTAGACTAAGGTTTACCTTCTGGCCTTAGAACTTGCCACCACAAACTAGTACTTGACCCAACTACTCTTTTGGCCAACAGTTGGCTTCCAACCATCTCTCTGAGCCTCAAGTTTCTTCATTAATGTCACATGTGTTTCACAGGGCTGCAGGTGAATGAAACCTAAGTCAGCAGTGGGTCACCCCCCATCCAGTATAGCTCCTGTCACAAATAAGTGCCTTATAAATAATCTTCTGACCCTCTTTCATACTTGAATGCTAGTGCTTTTACCTTGCACTGGAATATCTAGACAGCCTCAAATATCCATCCTCTGCTCAAAGAAATACTGGTAAATAAGAGGTTGAACAGACAAAAGAGATAAATTAGGGGTTGACTATTTGCTTTACAAAATGAGTCTTTGATTGACAATAAGATTAACGGCTTCTGGTTTTCTAGCACCTCCTGGGTCTGTTTATAAACACTGCTCTGAGCTGTGCATAATTCTCTCCATCTTGAAAAGATTCCTCTACAGAGCAAGCTCCTCTAATACTCATAAACAGGACTCGTCTCATATGTTTGTTTCCATACAAGCTCTTAAGATGACAATGACTGCGTACGTGTCAGTACTTATTTATACCTCGCAGAGCTTTGAAAGGAAGCACAAATTAGGCCAGCCTGACCTCCCATGCCTATCATCCCCACATATCCTGGTCCCACAAAAAAGAAAAAGGAAATGTCCTGAAACCTGAGCTATTGTGAACTCCTGCAGGATTTAAAATATGACATTTACATGGACCACAATGAAATCTTCTGGTTACACTTGCTAGTGCATGACCCAATTATTCTTTTGGCCAAAAACTATAATAAGCTGCCAGTGAGTGGAGTCCTTTCTATTTTTTTTCCAAAGCTCCCACTTTGGCCCAGGGTCAGGTATTCGAGACACATAAAAACGCATGGATGTTCTTCCAGCTTCCTGTTTCCAAGGTTTCTGGAGCAGGTGATCATTAATGCAAATTTATGGGCCATTACAGAATTTTTAAAAAACACAAACCATAAGATTTTCACACTTGCTTTTAATTACCCAATATGTTTAAAAAAAAAAAAAAAGGAAAGTTACAGATTTAGCCACACTGGTTTCTAGAAAAGGTACTGACCTAAACATTCTCGGACAAAAAAAAAACAAAAAAAAAAAACTCCTGAAGGGGGGTGATTTCTTTGGCAAAAATGTAGATTTCCTCTACTTAGAGAAATTGTTGAAGGGTCTAAAGCAACTATGTCTCAAAGAAGGGTCTGTTGTTAAGATTTCTGTCAATGCCAGAGTGCGAGGAGGCAGAAGCCCACAAAAGTTCTGGATCGCGTGGTGTGTGTGTGTGTAGATTGTATGTGTGTGTTTGTGTGTCTGATAGTATTGGTTTGAAACGTCTCTCCTGCTCCTTCCCCCCAAAAATTTATGTTTAATTTTTTGTCTTTTTAGGACTGCAGTGGAGACACATGGAGGCTCCCAGGCTAGGGGTTGAAATGGAGCTGTAGCTGCTGGCCTTCGCCACAGCCACAGCGATGAGGGATCCAAGCCGCGTCTTCAACCTACACCACAGCCCACGGTAATGCCAGATCCTTAACCCACTGAGCGAGGGCAGGAATGAAACCTGCATCCTCATGGATGCGAGTCAGATTCGGTTCCGCTGCGCCATGACGGGAACTCTCCAAAATTTGGTTAGACTAAAATGAAGCAAGTAGCTTGGAATGCTATTAGTTCCCATTTAAATTTAAAGTGAGGACTAAGCTAAACATGGTTTTATGAAAGAAGTATTTTTAGGAACAAATGGATTAGTCAATAGCCCACAAGAAGTGTATTTTCCCCAAGCCACTGCTACACCTTGGTAAGAAAACATGCCTGCAGTGGAGATCTTTGCTTCCTTAGAGAACACATTTTTGGAGTTCCATCATGGCTCAGTTGTTAATGAATCTGACTAGTAACCATGAGGTTGAGGGTTCGATCCCTGGCCTCGCTCAGTGGGTTATCAGTGGGTTAAGGATCCGGCGTTGCCGTGAGCTGTGGTGCAGGTCGCAGACGCTGCTTGGATCCTGTATTGATGTGGCTGTGGTGTAGCCCATTAGCTACAGCTCTGATTAGACCCCTAGCCTGCAAACTTCCATATACCTCAGCTGTGGCCCTCAAAAGCAAAAAAACCAAAACGAAACATTTTTGGGGGTGCTATTTTAAATGATTCTTGTTCACCACAGCCACCAATTCTCCTACGTTGCCACCCCAATGTGGCTAGTTCTTACAGTTTACAGCGGATATACACAGCTGCAATTTGGTACTGGCTGATTTTTTTCTTACATAGTTTTCTTGAGGTCAGCACAGAAGAAGATTCTGAAATCTTTTTTTTTTAATTATTATTAAAACAAAGAGTCAGTTATGGAAGTAGAAAAAGAAGATACATTCCCTCCCCCCACAGTAATAGGTCACTTTGCTCCTCTTTTGCTTTATTAAATAAAATGTACAATTTCCTCTGACATTTATTTTTCTGACCCCAAGATTTGGAAAAAAACACTGATCCTAGGAGAAGATCATTTCCTGTCATTCTGCTTGGCTTGCACTTTAATGATCAGAAAACCATTCGCTGAGATCCCTTTCAGGCTGAACATTTCACCCAATCTGTTTGCATTTTTAACAACAGTAAAATAAGCAAACCCTCCGATAAGCGTTTAGCATTAATTTTTAATAATCTCATGCCTTTAAAGTTGCCCTTTGTCTCTTGGTGGGGGAAACAACTTGGTAAAGAAAATTAATCAGGAAAGAATATTTATTTCTGATGCCTTCCTTATTCTTGGGGTCTCTTGGAGAGTCGGTGACATAGGCTGCCAAATATTCCCAAATGTGCTTCGTCAGAAACAATGCTACCAAGGCCAAGAGCCAAGATAATAGCTTTTAATTTCCTGCTTAGTAATATTTCCCCTCTCTTCACGGTTGGATTCTCCTTGGCTCCAGAGTGGTGAGCTGTCTCTACAAACAGCCTTTATGATTGATTACCGTCAGCCCAAGAGTCCTTGGAATTGTCTGTTGGGTCAATGTAAAGACGTGGACACAGCAATATTTATCATTCACTCACTCATTCATCAAAGTAATGAAAATTTATCGAACACCCACCGTGCATCGAACATTGTGCAGAGAACCGGGCCATAGCCGTGATCATTTCAGCCATGGTTGCAGCAATGTAGCTGTGGGGACAGAGCTGGGCTTCTATACGCTCTTTGTCAGGTACCTTTGTGGTGCCTGATTGTGCCAGGAAATGTTTAGGAGAATTTCCACGCAGCACCCCTCCCGGCCCCCGCCAGACCTGTCTGTCCCGTCTTCCGATTCCTCTTCTGAGACATGAAATAACACTTCCCTCATTGCACTGTTGTGAGGACTAAATGAGAGGTGCTTACGGCAATGCCTGGCACAAAGTGTGATCATAAATGCTGACTGTTCTTATCATTATCCACAATAATGGTAATGGCTCAAAAAGCGATACCTATCGTCTGTTTTCTGCTCTTCATCTATATGACAGGCTCCCTCTTAGGCATCCTTACGTATGTTATTGGTAATCTTTTGATAGTCCCCTGAATGAGTCTGATCATTTAGGTCCAGAGAATTTAGCTTGCTCAAGGATGCCCAGTTTCTGGGCCACCAGGTCTCCTGCTTCTCTGAAGGGACCCCCCCCTCATCCCCTCGGTGATGATATGAAACAGCTCAGGGACTGGCAGTCCAGTTTCCACTGGGGGATGCTGGGAAGGGAGGAGAGACTTCAGGACTCATGCCCAGGTCCGCAAACCTACCACCAGCAATGTGGGCAGAAGCCACCGAACATCTCAGACAGACCTGTTGCTTCCATGTCTCCCATTTCTTTGTTCTGGGATCTTCCGTCGGGATGGGGGAGGTCATGGGAAAGCCCTCTCTTTGGAACAGGGAATCTGGAAATGCCACCCCAGGTCATTGGACTTAGAAGAGGACTTTGGCATTTCTCAACACCAGTCTCCTCACATGAGATGAGAAGAGACAGTAAATAGTGAATGTTTCCATTTAATTTTCCCAGTGACCATATGGGAAAAAATTATGATTCCACCCAATGTTGTCCAGTTCTCTCTCTCTCTCTTTTTAGGGCCACACCTGTGCCGTATGGAAATTCCCAGGCTAGGAGTCAAATGGAGCTGCAGCTGCAGCCTACGCCACAGCACCAGCAATGTTGGATTCGAGCCCCAACTGTGACCTATGCCGCAGCTTGTGGCAACACCGGATCCTTAACCCACTGAGCAAGGCCAGGGATCAAACCCGCATTATCACAGAGATGACATTGGTTCCTTAACCCACTGAACCACAACGGGAACTCCTGTCCAGCTTTTTATTGGTGGAATCAATCCAGAAACTTAAATCTGCCCAAGTCCAATCTCAAGAATTTTTCACACCATCACAGCTGGTTTTGGAGTTCCTTTCCCAGCCATTTCGACTTGGGCATCTCCCAGCTTCCACCAAACATCATGAAATACCAGTTGCCATATGTTTGCTAAGACAGATAGTATCCAAGCTTGAAGGCCTTCCCTGGAAGGTCCAATTTCAAGGGAGCTGCAGTGAAGAGTCACACTGCTTCCTCTGTGAGTTACTGTCCTTTTTTTTAATTCATGTCTTTTAACCTGGATTATCACAGCATTCTTTTTATCTCTGCTTTTCACATGGCGGTGCAGTTGCAAGGTTGCTCTGGGTCTGGTTGTCTGGAAGTCGATGAAGCTTTCCTCCTAACTTTGTGTGACTGAGCAAGGGGAAGATTATCCAATGCAAATGCCTTTCACGCACAGCCCTATCCTAACCTAAAACCTTAGCCCCACTTCCGCTGCTGGCAGTTTTGCTGCAATGGAGTTTGTAATTAAAATCTTCCTTGGCTTCTACACTTTCTCTCTTATTCAAGCTTCATGTTTCAAGTGGTTATTATGCCTAACACAGCAACTGTAAAATGGAAATTAAAAAATTAAGGGCTGAATGCTAAAACTGCAACAAACACCGGTAAATATGCTCATGATAGCCCTACATGAAATAACCTTTGATAACCAGGCCTTCCAGGGTTTTGCGTGTGTGTTTGAAAATAAATACTTTCAGATCGAGCTTACACCTGATGTAATTATTCCCCACTCTGCCTTTCTGAGCTCATAAAAATAACAAGTTTATTCCACCGAAGGCAAATAATACTTAGAAACAATTAGGAGAAGTTAATGAAAGGAATAATTAAATGTATGTTAAATAACAATATATCAAACACAGTTGTGTTTGAGAGGGACATCATTTCGTGAGCAGAGTTCTGACTGATGTCAGCACACATTTCATTCCTTCCAGATTCTCATCCAACTGCCAAAATATTTTTCCCCTGTAGGACTGTAAAATAAAGCATATTCCGGTTCCCACCAGATTGGATAGTGTTGCCCATTACCATATTTAGAATTTAGCATTTCAATAATAAAGCAAGGAAATATCTTGAAACACTCCTTGTTTTCAGCACGTTATAGGTAAGTAGTCCCCAAGGCCAGCATTTATGTCTGCCTGGTTACCTCTCCCAAACCCATTAAAAGCATTTTTAAAAATTCCCTTTTCAACTCACCTGTCCAGTTTTTTTTTTTTTTTTTTTAACTAAAGAGAATATATATGTATTGGAGAGGGTATTCTAAACCTCCACTCGAGGAGTTCCCATTGTGGTTCAGTGGTTAACAAATCCGACTAGCCTCCATGAGGACGCAGGTACGATGTCTGGCCTTGTTCAGTGGGTTAAGGATCCGGCCTTGTGGCTGTGGTGTAGGCCGGCAGTTGTAGTTCCCGTTTGACCTCTATCCTGGGAACCTCCGTATGCCGAGGGTGAGGGCCTAAAAAGCAAAGTAAAATAAAATAAAATAATAAAATAAAACTCCGCTTGAGGATTCAGGCCATCTGTCTTTGCAGGATTGGAGAATATTCTCTAGGCCTATTATGGGCATGTATCTGGTGACAATAAAAGTTCTTCCTTTTACGGCGTGTTTTTCTCCGGGATATTTTCACCTCTTTGGAGGCAGTCTACACTCCTCCCGCCTGACTCTAATTTTAGGCTTTCATCTTAGATAGAGACAAAAAAAAAATTCTCTTAGAAAGGCCAACATTTCTAGAAATAATAGTTTTTCAGATAAGCTGCCAACCCCCCCCCCCATATTTTCTTCTGTGTGAGGTTTCAATATTTCTTGACACAATCAATGAAAAAAAATAGCCAACATGCTTATTAAGGGGTGGAATATCTATTAATAACAAATGTCTTTTTTATGAAATTGTATGGGACCTCATACTTTTTTTTTTTTTTTTTCCCCACAGCAATTGTCTTCACACAGAACAGAGAATGCTCCTGCCTCTGGAAAGCAACTCATTTCCTAAAGGTTTATCCTACAAATATAAGCACATCAGCATCAGGAAGAGAACCATCTCCTCCTTGGTTCTGGATTCTACTTTTCTATTTATGCTGCTTAAGTTAGCATTGGCCCTTTCGGCAGCCTTGTCCCATGGAAGAGTCAAGGAGCTTATGGTCAAAGAAAACTCCTAAGTCTTTTTCCACTCGGCTACATGCTAACTGCAAAATATTTCTGGTTAGTCCCCTTTTCACACACTTCTTTTTTTTTTTTCCCCTTTTCAAGGCTGACCAGTGGCATATGGAGGTTCCCAGGCTAGGGGTCGAATCAGAGCCACAGCTGCAGGCCTACACCACCACCGCAGCAACGCCAGATCTGAGCCACATCTGTGACCTACACCACAGCTCATGGCAATGCTGATCCCTGACCCACTAAGGGAGGCCAGGGATCGAACTCTCATCCTCATGGATATTAGTCGGATTCGTTTCTGCTGTGCCAGACAGGAGCTCCCTTCACACACTTCTTGGGTCGTGTTTCTCGTTTCCTTAGTTGGGTTACTGATGAATTGGGAGTGAAGTGATCTGTCTCAGCTCCAGGCCAGAGCCTGTAATTTCTGGCACAAGGCCCTCTAGAACCCTTTTGTTTTTCTTCTCTCTTGGCAACTGATAGAACCCAGCAAGGCTCGATAGGTGGGCACCTCCTCAGCCTGAGTTCTAGAGTAAGAGGTATGGAGGCAAGCAAGAGCCAGTGTGGAATAAACCTGTAGCATGAGTGAGAAATACACCTTTGTGATGACAAGCCACCAAGATTTTTAGGTTGACTCACTGCTCTATCACTCATCTCTCCAGACTGATGAAATAATAACATAATTTTTAAGAGAAAAAGATCATATTATAGATTGGGTGACACAAATTTTATGTGCATCCTTTTTAACCCATGAACCTCGGGCCCTTGAAGTCTACATAGTAACTTTTTCCAATTTAGAATAAACTCAAGCGGCAGGTTATATGTCACACAAATCAGAGTGTGACCGGGGTTTCAGGCCCACTAGCCTTCTTGGCTTGTCACCTTGTGCAAGGGTCCATTTAATTTAAGTGAGGCAATAGCATATTTGGTTCCAATTCCCTTTAAAGTTATTTTTCTTCATGTGAAGAAGGACCACACCTACTAACGATCTTCTTTTCACTGCCTTTGAAACCATTGATGTTTTTTGATATCAGAAGGATTTGTGTAGTACCTTTCTATTTGCAAAGGCTTTCTCACAAAATGGTAATAATTATAATTATGCTTAACTGACAAAGTAGATAAGAGCATCCCTGAGATAATATATGCAAATAACACTTTGTTAACTAAAAAATCCTCTACGTGGTGAGTCATTGCTGTCTCCTCTGATTATAATCTTTGGAGGTAGACAGGTAGATAATTCCACCATTTACAGCTGGGGAAGCTGTGTTCCTAAGAGGTATGATGACTTGCCCACTCAGTGTGTCATAAAGTCAGGTTTCAGCCCATGTCTTTAAATGCCAGTTCCATTTCAACTTCCATTTTCCCACATGGGCTGCAGAACAGCTGGTATCTTAGCAAATAAGTGGGTCTAGGAGTCATGGATGGTCCCATCCTTTAGGCTGTTGATATCTTCAGTATCCTTTGCAATGTGGAAGATAACCATCCTAGCTGACTTCTTATTTTTCTCAGTGGAGAAATATTTGCAGGGGCAATGATCTCCTTCAGAGAAAGGACTAAACTCCAGAAAGTTCGCCGTGTAGATGAGGAACCATCACGCAATGGGAGGAGACCACTGCCATCTGCTTGTTTGTCGCTCTAGACCCCAGTGTGAACTCCAGCACTGGATGGGGACCCTTTTAAGAGAGCCCCCAGCACTTCCCTAAGCCCCACACGCTGCATCCTCATTTCAGAATCTGACTCGCACAAAGTACAAATTATTTATGTATATAAACTTGCTCTAAGCTAAATCGATTTCCATAAATATTTGATGAGTTTGCTTTACTGTGGGCTGTGTTGTTTTCTCCTTTGGAAGGATGGTGAAACTCCATTGGTTCTAAGCACAAATGCAGGCTGGCAGAGTGGCGTCACGTTTGAATGAGTTAGTAGTTGTTGTGGTGAAGAAGCTCGCCTCTTGTGGGAAATTGGAACCAAAATTAAAAACTAAGGTGCCTCACACAAAAGAGAATATTATTATTTCACAGAAGGTGTGGAGTGTCAGGGGGTGTGTATTAGAAGAATTTGGATGCTGGAAACACAAATACAGTTGCTTCTTGCTATTTGTGGGCGTTATGGTCTATAAGGTCATTGAGACTGAATTAATGAACATTGAACAATGCATGGGTCTTAGGGGAAATACAGGGGTTGGTTCCTGTGAGCCTCTGGTCAACCAGTCAATACATAGCCCCTTTATGTATGTGTGTTCTATTTAAAGATACATGTATATTTCATTAACATGGGACTCCAAGCCAACAGCCCTGGAACTGACACCTACAGGAAACTGCTCTAACACAGGCATTTTCTTTGTAAAGCACATCACAGCCTTCTTACACTCAGAGAGCACTTCAGCCCTGAGCTTGGGGACGATTTCAAGCAGCAACGTTACCCATGAAAAATACCAAACTATGAAGCATGTGGCCCTATGTAGACTGGGAAAAGATGCTTGTTTACAGTATGAGCTGAAACGGAAAGGCAGAGGGTTGCCTTGTTAGACCTCCTTTGGGAGCATGCATATTGGGTGATTCAAATTTTTGTCACTCTGCACATACCTGCAAATCTCTGTGAGTATTAGTTTTGAGGTTACAATGTGACTTTACTGAGCAGGTCAATTTACAAATATGGTAGTCTTCCCCTTATCTGAGAGGAATACATTCCAAGCCCCCAACAGACGCCTGAAACCTTGAATGGTACTGAACCCTATATATACTATGCTGCTTTTCTAATACATACATACCTCTGATAAAGTCTAATTTATAACCTAGGTGCAGTAAGAGAATGTCTGAATTTTCAGCATCATTATGGGGGCCAAGTAAGTAAAGTTAGGATGACTTAAACACAAGCTCTGTGATACTACTGAAAACCCAGACGACTACTAAGTGACAGGTCACGTTGGACAAAGGACTGGACAGGACCAGAGGACCAGATAACAGCAGGACAAAAGGATGATTCATGTCTTGAGAGGAAGGGTAGGACATTTCATCCAGCTATTCGGAATGAGCTGAGCGCTCAATGTAAAACACATGAATTTTTTATTTCTGGAATTTTCCACCTAATATTTTTGGACGATGGTTGACCACAGATAACTGAAACCACAGAAAACAGAACCACAGATAAGGGGGCAGGGACTAGGGCACGAAATTCATGAATAAGGAGGCGCAACTGGCTCTGTTTGAATCCTGGCTCTGTTACTTCTTAGCCTGGCCTAGTTACCCATGCTTTGTGAACCTTAGTTTTCTCATGTACAAAATGCTGATGGTACAAACTGTCTCTTGGAGTAGTGTAGGATTACGTGATAACAGGTGTACGGCACATGGTTCATAGTAGAATTTAATTGATTATAGCTGCCTATTATCATCATGGAGCTACACAAGGAGGGGAGAACATCTTGGCAGAATAGAAAAATGACGCCAGAAAAACCAGGTCAAACCCAAGTTCCATCACTCAGTAGCTAAGTGATAAGCTGGATAAGGTATTGTTTGTGAGACAGTTTTTTTTCCCTGGAAAATGAGCACAGTAATATCAAACTCACAGTGAAGTCCAAGTGTGTGACCGGGTATATGAAACTGGAAAAGTGAGTGTCCCAACATATAATTACTTCAAGAAAAGTCCGTTTCATTCTCCATATCCTTATGTTATTTTATTATCAATTAAATTTTTATCCAAATGATGTGGGTATTTATAATTTTTAAATAAAGAGAATATCCCTTTTTTTTTTTTGGCCACACCGCTGCATATCATATGGAAGTTCCTGGGCCAGAGACCGAATCCAAGCCACCGCTGCGACCTATGCCACAGCTGCAGCAACTCCGGATCCTTAACCCACTGAGTTACAACGGGAACTCTGAGAATACCCTTTCAATCTGTTTGATAGTTTCAAGCTATTACGTGTAATAAAGAATTAAAGGTAATCAGGCACCCGTGGGCACACACACACACATATACCCCTATCTTCTTCTCCTTCAAGTAAAAAGGAAGAAACTTTACATAATTTTATAGTAACTTTAAAAAATAGGATTTGGAAATAACAACGTAAAAGAGGAAATGAGATTATGACTATTATTCTTGAAAACTTTCCCACATTTACTTCATTTTAAGGGTTTCCTAATGTACTTGGTGAAGGACAGTTGACTAGTTAGACCTTCTTGGAGTTGGATAAATGAGGGAGCTGTTACCTGGGTTACAACAAAGAGTCATGACAGTAGCTGATGCTGAGGTCAAGACGAGCTATGCACAGGTGGAGAGTGGACCGCTGGGGAACTAATTTTAAGATGAATATAACAGGAGAATTAAGAAATGCATTAAAATGAAGAACTGTTAGAAAATGTCCTATGTGATATTTCTTGAGTTCAACGTAATTAGACTTAATTATGTAATACTGAATGCAGAACCAGACACAAGTAAGACATATAATATCTGCAATATCCATGACTCTCCATTCCTGGAAGGGCCCAACTGGAGGGCTGTACACTCAATACTGAGTATCATCCTGATCTTGTGACAATGACCCAGGAAAGGAAGAGTAAGAACAAAAGCACACCAGGGCTACCTGACTTAAAGTGGCAGCCAGACTCTCATTCTCTAATGGCTCTTTAGTGACATGTTCACCAGAGATGAAGGTAAGAAAACCCTTCCACAGGTCTTCTTCTTGGGCCACTGCTCTATACAGAGTCTAATTAAGAGCTTCTCCTGTACATTTTCAGGTTAGAGATCTGGGCTTGTCTCTTAGATTTACACACAACCCCCAGCTCCTACAACGTTCATAGACCAGGCTATCTTTATCACTCAACTTATTTTGAAAAGAGCACTGATCTGAAACGTGAACAAGGCTCTGATTTATATGGACAATGACACTTCTACAAGAGCTTTACTTATTCATCAGTCTTCACGGGTATGGCTGAGACTTAATTTCCCCACTTTGTTCATAACAAAACTCAGATCTGGAGAGATTAAGTGACTGGAATTGGGCAGAAAAGCAAGACTGAGAAAACAGGCAACAAACCCTAGCACTTGATAAAGAAAACAGGTGGTCTAGATCTAGAAAGTTCCCGACTTCAATTCTGATTGCTTCTGATTGACTAGACGGTGCTGTTAGCTCCAAATAAGAATTCATGATATTCAATGGCTGTTTAAATAATGTAAATGAACCCTTTTTTAATCATACCCTTGACTATTACCCAATTTAAACTTATGCCTTCAAGCTTCATTTTAGAAACTTTGCCTGTGTTAATCACACTATCTTGTTAAGTGTTACTAGTCTCTGTCAAAAACCTTCATTTCTTTTCCCCAGGAACAATAAACTGAAAATTTAACAATATGCTTTGCAGACATTTTCAGTGAAAGCAAACAAGAAGTTCAGAGTAGAACATAGGAGATTCAAACATGATCCTGTCATATAAAATTAGTTTACAAGTAAAACTGAAATGTGATCACTCTGCTATAGGTACAAGCGAGTATGTTAACCGTTAATCTCAGATAATCCCTTTTATATTTCAAGTCTAACCACTGTTAAGTGATTTCTGATTTAAATACCAGAAATAATTTGGCTCGAGGATATTTTTTTTCCCCCCATGGTTTCAAGAAGGTAAATTTTGGTCATTTTAGTTAGGGTGGTTTTATTAGTTTTATTGGCTTATTAGTTCCATTTAGAAGACTGACATACTGCTTATTTTAAAAAGATTGCTTGACTTCCAGGAAAATATTCAGGAATCAATCCTTGTACAGAGTCAAGAACATTTAAGTGGTGAATATTCTATGATCCCACTCACCAGGTCAAGTCGTTCAGCTATTTATGGGTATAAGTCTTTTTAAAACAAGACATTTCCATAGGCACCACACAGAGAAACGCCTATGAAATGATAGTCACCGATAATATTTGTTTTAGGAAAAATTTTAAGTGAAAGTCATCTTGTCCTTGTATGATACAGTACTTTGAGTTTTAACCAAACACTCACACAAATTTCCCTTTAAGAGTCTGTTATGGGCTAAACTGTGTCCCTTCCTCCAGATTCATATGCTGAAATCATAACCCCTAGTACCTCAGAATGTAATCTTCTTTGGAAATAAGGTCTTGCGGATGTTCTTGGTTAAGATGGAGTCATACTGGAGTAGGGTGGACCTCTAATCCAATGTCCTTAGGAACAGGGGAGATTTGAAAATGTGCACGTGAAGACTGGATTTAGGAAGTCAAAAGCCAAGGAACTGGGAGTGTCTGCTGTGGCTCAGCAGGTTATGAACCCAACCAATATCCATGAAAACACAGATTCAATCCCTGGCCTTGCTCAGTGGGTTAAGGATCCGGCATTGCTGTGAGCTGCAGTGCAGGTCACAGATGTGGCTCGGATGTGGTGTGGCTGTGGCTGTGGTCAGCAGATGCTGACCAATTCGACCCTTAGCCTGGGAACTTCCACATGCCACAGGTGCGGACCTAAAACAAGGAAAAAAAAAAGCCAAGGAACTACCAGAAGCTGAGACAGGACTGGCACAGATTTTTGCCTAGCCCCTTCCGAGAAAGCAGAGCCTGCTGACATATTACCTCAGAGCCCTAGCCTTCAGAACTGTGAGGGAATGTATTTCTGTTGTTCAGGTTGTTTAAATCGCTCTGTTAGTGGTTCTTTATTATGGCAGACCTAGCAAGCTAATACAAAGCCTTTGGGGAAAAACTAGTTTGGCTTTGTTTCTCTCCTTTGGTGTCTAAACAAATACTGAAATGGTTTGCTCTTCAATGAACAGGAACATAATTTCAAGCCTTAGACTTCCTCGAAAGGATGCTAGTCCTCCTCCCTTCAGATCTTGTCTCTAAGTTGATGTCTCTCACTCAAGCAGGTAATACAGAATATCTGAACAAGCTGGGCTTACGAAGATGGTGGGTGATGGTCTTCACGGAATTTGGAATGGAAAGGAATTGAAATACAAGAAATGTGCCAGTATTCTTTGGCCCTGTGGCCAGGGATGGGAGGGTGTTCTGAGATGAGCTGAGGATTAGTCTCTGTTCTTCATCTCCAGAACAATACAGGGAATTTATCTGACTCTCAGTGTGATGGACAACTCTTATTCTGTGGCTCTGACACACTAGGAATAGATGTAACTGTTCAGATCACTACCTTGATGTGTCTTCCATTTATACAGGCATATCTCAGAGATATTGTGGGTTCAATTCCAGACCATCGCAAGTCCCATTGAAATTTTTGGTTTTCAAGTTCGTATAAAAGCTATGTTTACATATTAAGTGTTGAATAGCATTGTGTTTAAAAAGTGATGCACATGCCTTAATTAAAAGAGACATTATTGCTAAAAAAAATGCTAACCACCTTCTAAACCTCCCTCCAGTTGTAATCTTTTGGCTGGTGGAGGGTCTTGACTCTGGTTGATGGAAGCTGATGGATCAGGGTGGTGATAGCTAAAGGCTGGGGTGGCTGCTGAAATTTCTTAAAACAAGACGACAATGAAGCTTGCTACATCAAGTAACTTTTCCTTTCATGAATGGTTGCTCTGTAGCATGCTGTGCTGTTGAATAGCATTTTACCCACAGTAAGAATTTCTTTTAAAATTGGAGTCAATACTCTCAAACACTAACACTACTTAGTCAACTAAATTATGTTATATTCTAAATCTGCTGTCATTGCAGCAATCTTCACCAGGAGTAAATTCTGTCTTAAGAGACCACTTTCTTGGTTGATATATAAAAAGCAAACCTCACCTGTGAACGTTTTATCATGTGACAATTCAGTTTTATCATGTGACAATTCAGTCACATCTTCGGTCGCCACTTATAATTCTAGTTCTCTTGCTATTTCTACCATATCTGCAGTTATTTCCTCCACTGAAGTTCTGAACCCCTGAAAGTCATCCATGAGGGTTGGAATCAACTTCTTCCAAAGTCCGTTAGCATTGATATTCTGACCTCTTCCTAGGAATCATGAATGCTCTTCATGGCATCTAGAATGGTAAATCCTTTCCAGAAGATTTTCAACTAAGTTTGTTCAGATCCATCAGAGAAACCACTATCTTTAGCAGCTATAGCCTTACAAAAGGTATTTCTTAAATAATAAGACTTGAAAATTGAAATGACTTCTTGGTCCATGGGCTTCAGAATGGGTGTTATATTAGCAGTCACGAAAAGAACATTAAGTTCTTTGTATAATGCCATCAGACCTCTTGGGTGGTCAGGTGCATTGCCAGTGACATTTTGAAAGGAATCTTCTTTCTGAGGGATAGGCCCCCAAAATGGACCTAAAATACTCAGTTAATCATGTTGTAAACATATGCACTGTCACTCAGGCTTTGTTGTTGCATTTATAGAACACAGGCCGCATAGACTTAGCATCGTTTTTAAGGGCCCTAGGAATTTCAGGATAGTAAATGAGCAGTGGCTTAAAGTCACCAGCTGCACTAGCCCCTAATAAGAGAGTCAGCCTGTCTTTTGAAGCTTTGAAGCTCTGACTTCTCCTCTGTAGCTATGAACATTTTAGATGGCATTTTCTTCCAATAGAAGGCTGTTTTATCTACACTGAAAACCTGTGATTTCAGAGTTCCCACTGTGGCTCAGCAGGTTACGAACCCGACTGGTTTCATGAGAATGTGGGTTCGACCCCTGGCTTCACTCACTGGGTTAAGGATCTGGCATTGCTATGAACTGTGGTGTAGTTCACAGATGCGGCTTGGTTCCTGCCTTGCTGTGGCTGTGGTACAGGCCAGTAGCTGCAGCTATGACTCAGCCCCTAGCCTGGGAACTTCCATATGCCATAGGTGCAGCCCTAAAAAGCAAAAGAAAAAACAAAGAGCAAATTTGTGATTTAGGGTAGACAGCTTCATCAATCATCTTAGCTAATCTTCCAAGTGACTCACTGTAGCTCCTACATCAAGGTGAACACCTTGTAATTTTATGTTATGAAGATGGCTTCTTTCCTTAAACCTCATGAACCAACCTCTGCTAGCTTCGAACTTTTCTTCTGTAGCTTCTTCATCTCTCTCAGCCTTCACAGACTTGAAGAGAGTTAGGGCCTTGCTCTGAATTAGGCTTTGGCTTAAGGAATGTTATGGCCAGACCACTAAAACTTTCTCCATCTCAGCAACACGGTACATCATTCATGTGTTCACTAGAGTAGCGCTTTTAATTTCCTTTGAGGACTTCTCCATTGCATTCACAGCTTGACTAACTGTTTGGCACAAGAGGTTTGTTTTCAGCCTATCTTGGCTCTCAACATATCTTCCTCGCCAAGCTTAACCATTTCTAGCTTTTGATTTAAAGTGAGAGATGTGTGACTCTTCCTTTCATTTGAACATTAGAGGCCATTGTGGGGTCATTAATTGGTATTTCAATATTGTTGTTTCTCAGGGAATGTGGAGGCTTGAGGAGAGGGACAGTGACGGCGGACTGGCTGGTCAGTGGAGCAGTCAGATCACAAACAACATCCATCAGTCAAGTTCGTTGTCTTATGGGGGCACAGCTCCTAGCGCTACAAGACGATTTCAATAGTAACATGAAAGATCAAGATCAATCACCATGACAAATATAACAATAATGCACAGGTATGAAATATTGTGAGAATTACTGAAACACAGAGACATGAAGTAAGCAAGTACTGGTGGGAAAATGGCACTGACAAGCTTGCTAGATGAAGCTTTGCCCAAACTTTCAGTTTGTAAAAAACATAGTATCTAGGAGGCACCATGAATCCAAGCAAAACAAGACAATGTATGCCTGTGTTAGAAATTATATTCTCCTATCTAGCATTTCAGGGAAAAGCCAGTGTCTTGAATTCAACCAATGTGAAGAGGTTCCTGGGGACTGGCAAAGACTGAAGGTTTGTGTCCCCTCAAAATTCCTATGTTGAAATCCTAGCCTCCAAGGTGATGGCATTAGGAGGTGGGGCCTTCGGGAGGGGATTAGGTCATGAAGCAGAGTCCTCATGAATGGGGTCAGGGCCCTTAGAAGGGAGCTTTCTGTCTAGGCCCTTAGACGTGCAAGGACACAGTGGAAGACAGTCATTGACAAAGCAGGAAAGGAGCTATTACTAGACACTGAATCTGCTGGCACCTTGATTTTGGACTTCCCAGCCTCCCAGAATAATGAGACATCAGTTCCTTTGTTTATAAGCCACCCAGTCTGTGGTATTCTGTTATAGCAGCCAAACTTATTCTCAGGCTGGCGGGGACTCATGCCTTTCTAAGCCTGCTGGGTGCAGGATGAGGGGAAAAGTTGTGTGGTCAAGAGTCCAGAGTGGCTGGTCCAGATGCCACTTAACTGCTCTTGCCCCCCTCTCAGGAGAGACAGAAAAAGGAACTAGCAGTGAGTGCCTCACCCGTGCCCGGCCCCGAACAGGCCTGTGAGAGTTCCTGAGTCCTTTACCACAGTCCAGCAAGGTCAATTCTATCTCCCTTTTATACATAAGGAAACGGTGCCTCAAGCTTAGCTAACTAATAAGTGTCATTGCTAGAGATCCGAAGCCCCAAATTTTTCTCCTTCTATAATGTCCATATTTCTATTATTATTCCTACCCTGGTTGTTGTTATCCTTTTGCCTCCAAACATATTAAGATAGGAAAGTGTTTCCCAGGCTAGGGGTTGAATCGGAGCTGCAGCTGCCGGCCTACGCCACAGCTACAGCAACATGGGATCCGAGCTACATCCTCGACCTACACCGCAGCTTACAGCAATGTCAGATCCTTAACCCACTGAGTGAAGCCAGGGATCGAACCTGCGTCCTCATGGATGCCAGTCAGATTTGTTTCTGCTGAGCCACAACGGGAAGTCCAGGATAGGAAAGTGTTCTTGATCCATGACAGCGCGTGCGAACCGATCCAAGCTATGGGGTTACTAGTCTCCTACACCTTTTGTTTATGATCACCTATTTCATAAATTAAGAATTTATAAAATACTGTAAAGCAGTGTTTCTCCCAGCGTCTTCCGGAATGACCAGCTGCATCGGAATTAAGCCGGGATGCTTATAAAAAATACAAAGTCCAGAATTCTACCCCAGCCCTACTGAATTAGAATGGCCAAGGGGACGCTGTGGACTCTAAATTTTTAAACTGCACCCCCCCGTGATTCTTATGCAAATTAAAGTTTGAGAGCCACTGCTATAAAGGCTGAGGAACCAAAGGTCTCTCAGGAAAATTCTTTGCCTCTGGCACGCTGAGTTTCTAAATGTAGAACTTCTGCCAGGCTCCACTGTTACCAAGGGCTGTCACAGGTGCAGAAGCCTAGGGAAACTGGAGGGTCACAAAAAGGACACAACTTCTT
>PVHT020002874.1:3206388-3241325 GCA_004024745.2 Catagonus wagneri | reverse complement strand
GTGATTCTTATGCAAATTAAAGTTTGAGAGCCACTGCTATAAAGGCTGAGGAACCAAAGGTCTCTCAGGAAAATTCTTTGCCTCTGGCACGCTGAGTTTCTAAATGTAGAACTTCTGCCAGGCTCCACTGTTACCAAGGGCTGTCACAGGTGCAGAAGCCTAGGGAAACTGGAGGGTCACAAAAAGGACACAACTTCTTCAAGCCTTACATCAGAGGGAAGGAGTTGCCAACACTGTACGAAACAGTTTAACAAGCATGTTTGGGCTTACCTTAGAGGCGAAAGCCGTGGCTATAGAATAACGGGGTGCACTGGGATTCTAAACATCTCTGTCCAAGAGAAATGGTGTCCTGATTGCCCCAAACAAGTGCTGTCATCTTTATCTCTTCTGTCTCATCAAAGATTCAGCCTCAAGCCGTTGCTTCTCTATCATTTACCCAAGGTGGCCAGTGGATGCAATGTGAATTGATTGTTTGGTTTTGATTTGTATGACGATAAGGAGCAGAGCCAAACTAGCCATGTTTTAAATTATTTACCAGCTATGCTGACTAGTTTAAAATGCTTAATTCTGTCCATTTTCACAGGAGGAAAACAGCACTGGTAGTCTGAAGGATGGCTCGACCTGGGCTAGGGACTGAATTTGAGCCACTGCTGTGACTTAACCCCACAGACAACACCAGATCCTTTAATCCACTGCGCCAGGCCAGGGATCCAACCCATGCCTCCACAGCGACCTGCAACACTGCAGTCTGATTCTTAACCCACTGTGCCACAGCGGGAACTCCAAGGATGGCCCGATCTTATTGAGCAATTCAGTTCACGGGGATCACACTTCAGAAAGGGTGGTCTTGGGATTCTCAGCAGCCTGAAATTGGAGAATTTTATGTGTCCTTTTCTAATAAAATCCAAATCTGAGTCAAAATTCACTATAGAGCCGTTTCCACACATGCTTGTGTGTAAATTTCAGCGTGAGAAAGAAATACCATCCCAGATTGAAATAGATAGCAACCACTGATGAGTGTTTGTATTTGCAAAGTGCTCCTGCGCCTGGCGCTGGCCCACATCTCCTTTACGCTTCACAACACTTCTAAGTAGGTTTAATTATGCCCATTGTACAGAGGAGATGGTGGAGGCCCTGAGACAGTACGCAGTTTGCCCCGGGTTACACAGTGAGATGACAGCAGTGCCTGTGTTTGTAACCTCCTCTTTTGCTTCTTCCTCTTTTTTTATATTCCAGGGAATATAGTCTACAGAATATAAGCTTGGTTGGCTCTGTTGCAGGGGACGACAGCAGTTTTTTATAGTTAGAGCTTGCATGTTTCTATGGAATGCAGCGTTCAGCATCCTTGCACAATGATGGATAGAATAGCAAGTAGGGGCTGTAGACTATCCTGTTATCCCACTGTCACTGTGACTTTAGGACCGATGAGCTGTCGCCACACCCTCTGAAGGAAAGATGTACCACTGAATTCACTGTGGGTGGCAATTAGCATACAGAGTCTCATTATTGTTGTCTTTTTACTTCCTCTTTCTATATCCTGCTGTTTCGAAATGGGGTCTAGAGAGACAATGTTCTCAAAGGAAGGCGCATCTGACATTTTTCTTCCTGTACAAATTTGCCTGAGGTCATTGATTTAAGGTTCAGAAACAGTTGCAAGCTTTGGAGACTCCTGAGAATTATCTCCATGTTCACAAAAATATCAGTGTAAATTGTACTAAGATAGGATATAATTTTGGCTAATTTGCAATCTAGACTTATTAATGTTGGGATTCTCCAACAGTATCTCCATTAGTTGTTCTGTGTCATTATCATGCAAGGATGCTGAAGGCAGCATTCATTAGAAGAATTCAAGCTCAAGACATGCACTTACTAAAGATGATAGTGGTTGCCTCTACTCTGTGAGGGCTGATGGTATGATTCATGATCTGCGGTGTGCTTGGGGGCACTGCAAGGTGCACATGGAAATCTCAGGTACGTAGAGGAAAAAAAACCGAGGCTCAGAGGGTTTAAGTCGTTTGACCTAACTGGACTGAGACCCAGGTCTTCTGACCTCAAAGCCAGGCTAGCCGGCTTCCACATAAAGAAGGCTGAGTTTCCTAGAGAAGAGATGTCCCGGGCTTGTTATAAACTGAATTTCAATTTACAATAAAGAGAGGACCAGAAACATTTCTGTTTTCCTCTCTGCTGAGGCTTATGCCCTATTGTGCTAGGGTGCGGTAAAGACTGATCTGATCATAGTTTACAGGACTGAGGCTTCTGAAAGGAGGTTTCAGGGTTCTGACTGCGATGTGTGAAGAAGCTGGCTCTGGAGAGCACCCTGGGGAAGAGACGGCAGCGACAGGGGTCAGCCACCTTCCAAAGGCCAGATGGCCCTGCCTCCTGAGAGCAGAGGGGCCTGAACACCTCTCGGAAGTGTGTCACCTCTTCTGTGTGTCATATTTAGCCTCAGGATGCTATTCTCTCATCATTCTGATTTACTTAAAGTTAGGGCAAGTGACTGAGCATTGGTGAGGATGCTGTCAATTTTTCCAAAACTCATAATAATAACCTGATATTTATATTGCACTTTGTATTATACATGGTACTTTCTTGTACGTATCTCATGATGTAATAAAACCCAGGCAAACAAGCAAAAACAGCCCAAGGCTAGTAGTTCATGACTTAAATTCAAGTCATGTTCTTTCCGAGTTTCCTCCTGTGTAGATGGAGTTAAAAAAAATAATAACCCAGCTACAGTGGTGGTAATTGCATATTCTTACATGATAGTTTAGGAGAAGTCTAGGCTTGAGCAGACGAGAACAAAACAAGAGTCTGTGACTCGCTTAGAGAGGAATGAGTATGATGAAGAATGTAGCGCAGGAAGCTAAAAGATAAAACCATCATTTAAAAAAGTGTTAAGATAGGTTTGGAAGAATGAACCGAACGCTCATTCATCCTTGCGACAGGTTCACATCTGCCACGTGTGTCTTTTTTAACCTAGAATAGGAGTTAATATTAAAAATTCACTTTGAAAATAGCACAACAGTGTGATAACACCTTTTGGGTTACCATGGAAATATTGATGGTTACTTTACAGCTCACTGTCAATGAAGCTAAACCTGCCCCCTTTGCTTCTGATATTTTCCTGGTTCATTTGTCCAGGTTTCAAAGCAAAATAAAAATGAAATTTGTGCATGAGAATATAATATAAAGCAAAACAGGAGTATATTTACTTAATAGGAGATGCTTTTCCATTAAAAAAAAAAAAGAGAGAGACTAAAATTCTTGACACCAGATTCTTCTTCCAATATAAACAAACTTGAAGGTAGTTTTGTGTCTCCAAGGGCCTGGTAGTTCTCATCGAGGAACTGGATCCCTTCCTCTATGCAAAATTATAAGCACAAGACATCTGGTTTGCAACGTGTCAGCTAAGCCTATGCTATTATTCAAGTTATAGGTCCCTTAACACCAAGGCAACGGTATTTTCCCATTTTATTTCCATTTGTTCCATTTGGAGATCACGCACTTATAAAGCACGCAGAAAAGAAGACTTAGAAGAAAATGACTGTTTTACGACAAATCTGACTGCCCACAGTTATATGAACTGGGAACCCTGATCAGACAAAGCCCATGATGAAACTGCATTCTAGAATTCATGGAAGCGGGTGATTGTGGAACTAGTTAGTAATGTTGAGAGAATTGTAAACCTTCGATTTTCACAGGAAAAAAAAAATGCAGCAAGTTACGAGCTGGGAGTCGAATTTTATCATCCTAAAACACCACTGAAATTCACCGCACTGGCTGGCTTATTTTGCATAACAGTTTATGCTTTGTAAACTCTCATTACTGAAGGAGACAGGAGGAGAACAGAATTCGCTGTGTGCGTATGCACATCGTGTGTGTGAGTAGGTGTGTTTGCGTGTGTAGGTGTCAGAGATGAAGCAACGTGTGACATATATCTTTTTCTATTTGACATTTTATACATTCTTAACACAAGACGGGAGTCTGTAAAAGGCAGTATCCAGATTCTTTTCTTTAAGTGGAATGTCACACCTTAAATTGTGTCTTTACCCAGCTGCTGAAAACAGTTTAATTAAATGTACCTATTTCAATAAACTCCTTGGGCAAACAGACTACCATAGAGGCACATAAAGAGCATTAATTGCATTTGAAATTAGCCCTAATTGAATTAAATTCTCACACACTGATGCCCTTTGTTGTTAAACCATCAATTGTAGGTGTTTATACATCCACCTATTGATATATTTACTATAAAATAGTCCTTCCATCAGTATGGGAAGGTTCAATCTGGGAAAACAAAACAAAACAAAACTCTATTCTTTGTTAAAAGTAAAAGAACTTTCTTGAAAATTTTCCAAAAGGAACATTAATGGTCTATTTTATTATATATAGTACTTTGGGGGAAAATAGCTGGATTCTTTGTCTTCCTAACCAAAAAAAAAAAAAAAACTTTAACTCCAGTTCAAAATAAGTTTTCTAATATACAATACCAAAAAAAAAGATAAAACCAAAGTACCTAATAAAAAAATTCAATTTGTTGATAGATTAATTAAATTCCCTACTTACCCAACCCTGACTGAATCTGTCCCAAGGGGGTGAAATTGAAAGATGAGTTTTGCTAATTAATGTTAATACAGTGAATGGCACAATTAGAACCAACTCACAAAAGATTCAACGTCACTTGGTGAGACAGTCAGTACAGAGTATAGGGGAATTCTCCAAATATGCGCAAGCTATTTAGAATAGCACAACTGAAATTCTATTAAATTTGATTTGACCATGAGAATGCCTGAGGTACCCTTACAGAGAAATGTAAATCAAATATGAAATCACTATTATTTTAGGATTACATTTAATCACAGTTTGATAACTTCAGCCCCAAACTCAAATCCTAAGAGACTGACAATATTTCTGGCTTTCCCGATTACAGACACTGGTACAATGAAAGAATACTTAACAAACTATCCTAACCCCTGTGAAGAGGACAAGTTAGATTTTTCAGAAAATACAAATATTGCCCTATTATTCATTTTAAATGTGTAACAGGTAAAGTCGATTGGGTGTATTTACGCTACCCCAGATGGCCACAAGTCTTCCCTCTCTGCATCATGTTTCTTGCAGTGTGACTTGCAGCTTCTCTCATCAAAAAGGAAAGTGTATTTCTCTACACCTGGAGGGTGGGGTATTCTGTAACTTGCTTTATCTAGTAGAATGCAAGAGAACTGATGTCACCCAGTTCCAAATGTGGGCCCCAAGAGGCCTCTAGCTTCTGCTCAATCTAACCATGCCCCCAGCAAGTGAACATGCTAGGATGTTCTGGGCCAGGTTAGGCTGATGGAGAGTGATGGAGCACAAGGAACCGAGACAAGTCATCCCAGCAAAGACCGTTCTAGATCAGTTACCCCTCTGCCAGACCAAGAGCTGAGCGGGACCACAGGAGACCATAAGAAGCACCCAAAAGACCTTAGACCAAATAGATGAGCTAAACAGTCATGGATAAATAAACAGTTAGTTTTTTATGAAGACACTTAATTTGGGGTACTTTGTTACGCAGCAAAAACTACCTGTTGGAAATTGGCATAGAACTATTCATTTTCTGTAACCATTTGTAAGGCATTGCTCGTTCTGCCCAATTTAGAATGGTCACAGTCACTTAATGTCTTTTTAATGGCCTTAGCCACTTGATGTCTCTCCAGATACAGAAAATTTTCCAAGTGAGAGAGAGAAAGATAAGTTAAAAGCACAGGTTCAAATCCTGGCTCTAGCACGTAGTGGTATTATTGACAGTGACGTAACGGTTGACATACCTGAGTCTTGATCTTCTCATCTCTAAATGGAGAAAATGGCAATGCGCATGTCTAAGGTGTGTGTGAGGATTCATGGAGATGATGAGTTTCTAGAACTCTGTGCACACTTCTCAACCTTTGTTAGCATATTCTTATTACTTACAGGGCTTCCTTCCTGCAGGACACAGCTGACATCATCGCACAACGTAAGAGATGATGGTGGACAAGCAGCAGATACATTTTACAAAGGTAAGTGCATAGAGAACTCTATTTCTTTTCTTTTGCCTTTAGATAATAATTTTAAAAACACCTAATGATTCTACATGTGCTGCATGTACTTAATAAATTCGTGTCCTTCCGCTAAAACAGTGGGAAATTCGATGACTGCACTTAGGTAACAACAATGATAATATTAATGAGTGGCAAGTATTACAGATCTTACACTGGGAACAAAGAAGCTCCAAAGATGCGAAGTGACGTTGTTCCCAGGTTCGTGTAGCAGTGAGCAGTTCAACAAAGAAAAGACTTTCAAGTACTCTTGACTCGAAGTTGATTGCTTTATCTGTCAGAAACTACTTCCACCTCCCAGGCCAAGTTTCTCATACATATTGATGAAAGTGAAGAAATCACCACTTGTTTGAAATACAGACTGAAATGCCAAAAAAAAAAAAAAAAAAAAAAGATAGGTTGCCTGCTATCTCTGTGTAGGACTAGCAAGCCTATAATTTTGAAGGTCAGGCTTTTTTTTTTCTTTTTTTCTTTTTTAATGAGAAAACAAGTTTCCAGCTATGTCTAATCATCAGGCAAAACCCATTTTCCCAGGTTACAGAATTGGATATAAAAGAAGGTGCTAATAAGGTCCTCATTGATTTTGTAGACTATGAGAGATGTGGTTGGGAAAAATTTAACAGTCACTGCAAGGCATGGTTAATTAGCCCCTTTCAAGAAGTGGTGCACACCTGAGACGTGTAAAATATGAAACCATATGGATAAATCTCTTACCCATCTAATGCTGCACAGAATTTTGTGTCTTATTGTGCTAGACTCTATTCCCCATTGTGAATTGCTCTGTGGAAATTGCACTGGCTTTTCCAGGAATTCTCCTGGTATATAACAGCATCATGAAAATGACAGATACTGAGCTGGTGGTCTTTAGGCCAAAGGCTGAAGAAGAATACTGGCTCCACAAATTCCTAACCCTTTAACTTTGGACAAGTCATTTAGACTTTCAAGCATCTAGTTCCCATGTCTGTAAATTGGTGACAATATGAATTGCATTGTAGGATTATTAATGTCCAGGAGAGCACAGAAGTAGGCACAAGTGCTATTATTAGCATGTTGAGCCTTTTCTATTCAACTGATTTCCTCTTAGTAACTCTTGTTATCCCCTCGCCCCACTCCAAACATAAACATAGCCTTCATTTTTTTTTTCTTTTTATGGCTGTGCTTACAGCATATAGAAGTTCTTGGACCAGGGGTTGAATCAGAGCTGCAGCTGAGGGCTAAGCCACAGCCACAGCAACCCTGGATCGGAGCTGCATCTGTGACCTATACCGTGGCTTGCAGCAAAGCCCGATCCTTAACCCACTGAGTGAGGCCAGGGATGGAACTTGCATCCTCACAAAGACAATGTCAGGTTCTTAACCCATGGAGCCACAATGGGAACTCCAAACTTAATTTCTGATTGCTTATTATAATAGTCAAAAATAAGACGTTTTTTGCAGCTGTGAGACAAAAGCATTTTCCCTTAAGTTTTTATATCGGCATGGTATTTTTGGTGGATTCAAGGCTGAAAGTTCTTGATACATCATTTTTTATTTGCTGAATCTTGGTTACTGTACCCAATAAATATTCAGAATTCATATTTTAGTATATGAATAAACTTTTACCATAGATCTGTTGTGTTAGGCAACTAAATATCATTCTAGGCACCAAGGCAACAAGATTTCTAACCTTTCCAGGATGTGCAAAAATACCCAACTAAAACCATAAGCCAAATGATAAGTTTTTAATATATGTACAGGGTAGAAAGGAAAGCTGATCATCCGTGGTACTTTCAGTTACACTTTGTCACCATTGGTCTTGTCTGCTGCCGAAAACAATATTCACACACCAACCCAAAGGGGTTGCTTTGTAGAATGCAAAAAAAAAAAAAAAAAAAATTGCCTGTGAAGTTTGCTGATTTACAAGTGTAAACTCGCTTGTTTACTCAGAAATTTCTGACGCCATGAATAAAACAGTACTAACCTGTAAAATATCTCCAAGGTGTCATACAAGATTAGTGGTATGCCTTTGGTAGTTGGAGCTTTTCCTCTTGTGTTAAGGAATTTAGACTTTAAGCACCAAATAATTAAAAGTTTATTCATCATGTTTTTATTTTCTCTAAGTACCAGAGCAATACCTCTGGATGATTTCACACACAGATGTACAACTTTAGGATGAAAACTTAGCTTTGTACTCTTTGTGATCATAAAGAAAAATCTACTCTCGGGGTGCTCAGCTCTATGTTTTAAACAAATTATAGTTTACTCTGAATTTTACTTCTTGCCCTACTGTAATTTCATGCAATCTGACAAATGCTTTACCTTAAATTATCTAATTTGAGGTAGTATTTACCTAAATTATAGGTAATGCTGAGGAACAGTTATTAAAAACGTTAAACCTTTTATCATAAAAATTCTAATCATAGAAAAACAGAACAAAGACAGCAATGAAGACTCACTTACAGACCACCCAGCTCGAACATTATGCTCTTTGGTCATTTATTTTTCCTAATATTGCATTTCATAAAATACAAGATACTTGGAAAGACTTTGAGATTGGCTATAGTGATATTATTAGAGCTAGATATTAGTGTTCATTTTTCTGGTGTTGTGGAAAATAATGATGGAAAACAAAGTGCTCTTTCTCTGCCTTCTGCTGTTTAAAAGGAGATTTTTCTCATCACTGCTTTTTTTTTTTTGTTTTTTAGTGGTGTGTTTCTGTAGGAGCATTAAAGTGTGCTCTGCTTGCAGATCAATATAGGACTGACTAAATATAGATTTACTTACGGGGTAGACTGAAAGGAGCCATGTTGGACAAATGAGTAAATAATGTCTCCTTTAACAAGTTCATAATTATGTATTTATTACATGAGCTCCTCCACAATTGCTCCAGGGAACTGTAACAGACCCTGCCTGAACAACACTTATTCTAACAACCAAACCATATATGAGGGGCAGCCATGAGCGAGAGCACGGAGCATTTGAAGGAAACAAACCAACATGAGTCCTATTATTGCTCTCTCTTCCTTCTTGCAGAGGAAGATGAGATCAAATGAGATTAAGAAAAACACTGTCTGCAGAGACCCAGGAAACCTAAAGCAGTTCATTTTTCTTTGCATACTTGACACATGTTGTAGCAAGGAGGAAGGGGAAATAAAATATTCTACATAGGTATTATGTGCATTTATATATAATTTATACATTAAATATAAATTATCTATATAAATAATATTCATTATACTGCAGATAAAACATTATTTAAAGAAAATACTAAACAGCTGAAAGTAGCTTCTTAATTCCTACATAAACGTTTTTTCTTTCTTTCTTTTTTTTGGAGGCACAGGTGGCATGTGGAAGTTTTCACAGGCTAGGGAATGAACTTATTCTGCAGCAGTGACAACACCGGATCCTTAACCACTAGGCCACCAGGGAACCTGAAAGAGTCCTCTTAACTGAGAAAAAGAAAAAGAAATGGGGAAAAAAATCTACATTTTGGTCAGTGTACTGCCATCACTCGGTGCTCTGGGAATACAGTCTTTTCTCTGTAGAATTCTTTTCCACCTCTTCTCCAATTGGATTTCTATTCATTTTAAAGATGCAGGTCAAATATCATCTCCTTTGGAAAGCTTATCCCTAACTAATCTTGGCAGCCAGTCACTCCCCCCTCTGTTAACTATAATAAGAGCCAATGTTTACTGAACGCTTACTGATATGCTAAGGGCCGTATATGCCGAACTGACTTAGTTGTCCAACAACCCTACCAAGTGGGTACTTATTATGCGCCATTTCAGAGATGAGGACACCGAGGTTTTAAGAGATGAAGTGACTCACCTAAAGTCACATTTGGCAAAAATTTCTGTTAGAGCCTTTCCTGGAAATAGCATTTAACATTGCTTCATCAGGCCAGTAGGAGGATTTAAAATATGTCTGTGTTGAGATTTCCTTTCCCTTTCCTTTTTTTCTTCCTTCCTTTTTTCCTTTTCCTTCTTTCCTTCCTTCCTCCTTACCTTCCTTCCTCCTTCCCTCTCTTCCTTTTTCGACTATGTCTGCAGCATGCAGAAATTCCCAGGCCAGTGATCAAAAGCCATACCACAGCGGTAACCACAGCCACAGCAGTGGCAACACCAGATCCTTAACTGATTGAGCCACCAGGGAACTCCAAGATTTCCTTTCCCTTTAATCCTCAAAATTACTTATTATTTTAAAATGTACTTAGGATTTGTTTTAATTTTGTTTATTCAGCCCTCTGTGTTGGGGGTTTAGCAGCGTCTGTCTCTGACCTCTATATAGTGGATGCCCGAAGCTCCCCTCAACTCCCCACCCCAAGACACACACACACGTGCGCGTGCGCGCACGCACACACACACACACACACACACACACACACA
This sequence comes from Catagonus wagneri, assembly GCA_004024745.2. Lineage (NCBI taxonomy): Eukaryota > Metazoa > Chordata > Mammalia > Artiodactyla > Tayassuidae > Catagonus > Catagonus wagneri. The sequence goes on along the minus strand of PVHT020002874.1, from coordinate 3,230,888 downwards.
AACACACGCACGACAACCAATAGTGTCTCCAGGCATTTACAGAATCCTTGCATCAAATCACCCCCAGTTGAGAACCAGGGTTCCAGATAACTCACAATTTAGTTTGGTCGCGTTTTCACATAGCTCCTCTCATTATGGATCCTGAAAGCCTTTCATAATTTGTATTTGAGATAATCTTTAATGCCAGAGAAACAGCCTCATTTCCCCTGGTCTCAGAGAGTAAAATGAAGTCCAAAAGCATAGATTGCTAAATGGCAAATTTAACATGAGGCTTAGCAGATGCTGCCCGAAAAGACAGTCATGAACTCCTCGAGGAACAGATTAAGAATTGGTCCAGGTGCATCTCTGCGTTGGAACACAGGACACAGAATTTCTCAAGCTGCTCTAGCTGTGCTATGGTGATGAGAGGAGGACAACAGGCCTAGAAACTTCTCTGGGACTCACCTGCTTTATCTGTTATCAGAGAGCTTCCATAGCAAATAGGTAGCTTCATCGTTTTGCTTCTTATTTTCTTATACCAGATGGACAGCAAATAAATGGACAAGCTCTAAGTTGACTAATGTCAATACTGGATGCAAAAAAGAAAGCGAGGCCTATCATGAACATTTGAGATTTGCTATAATATAAGATGGGCCAGATGTTCACAAATAGGAAAGCACATGCCTGGGGATCTGAGTGCAACCTCAAGTCCTTTGATTTTTCAGTACTCCTGTTTGCTGGACTCTGAGTAGCATGCACTGAGAAACTCTGTAGGCACGATTAGAAAGCCAAATGGAAAACTCAGTGAGTAAACCAAATAGCCAAATGCAGATAAGGAGCAAAGATACACATACTCTTACAGGGAACAGATAGTTACAGCACACAATAAAAAGTTTTCGTATCACATTAGCCCTGTCTTCGTATTATCCGTGATCATGAAATATTTCATCCCTTTTTTTATTCACAGAGAAGATGGTTACAAGTGACCTAGAGTTGAGGAAATTGAGTTTAAAATACACCAAGTTCTTATAATTGAATTTTTGATATATATACCTTTTGGATTTTGAGTTTATTAAGTCATGTTTTGCCTCATACATTGAGAAAAGCATGGGCACAAAGGTGAATGTTCATTAAAGAAGTGGTTGTTGGACAGGATTGGTTGTAAGACTTGATGAAACTTATACTTTAAAGGGGAGGATAGCAAACTGGAACATAACAATTTATTCCAGTGACAGCATTCCCAAACTGCTCATGTGGTTCAACCAGCAGAGGTAACTAAAACCTTTGAATAAAACATCTGACTTTCACGTTCCTTTGAAAAATAAATTTCACACCCAAGTCTTTTATAAATTCAAATCTATAGGATGTATTGTTTCTGTTACTGTTTGATGTGTTAATGATGTTTCACAGAGCCCTAAAAGAAGGTAAATCTGAACTAATTACAGTGGAGATGGAAGGAAAAAGTCTTTATTTTTTATTACCGGTGATATACTCTCACTTCAAAATGGATTAAGTATGTGGTACGGAGAGAAATGGCTTATTGATTTATGTATTTTGTTGTACTTTTGTAGGCTTTATTTGGCAACTAAAGCAGTCACACCTTAGAGCTCAAAAATTTAGCAGATATATGATTTTTTCTCATTTTGTGGAATGCACATAATTCTTAGGGGTTGCCCTGATTCTCTGGAGGATTAGGTACTTTTCTATCCACATTTGTTTTTGGTTTAAACTGAATAGCTACCCTTTTTGTTTATAAGCTTAACATATTTATGTACTACAGAAAGCTGGAATTTTGTATATAGAAGGATTTGCCCAGGTTTTGCTGTTTGGTTTCCCTTTCCCCTTTCTCTTTGTTACTTAAACACATACCTTTCTAGAAAAAGAATAAAACATGAAAACTAAAATGAAGCTATTGTTTTCTTCAGTGCCTTTGTAAAATCATTGGATACACAATGTCAGATGTTTAATTGCTTGATGCAGACAAAAGGACACTAATTTTGCTGAGACCTTTGGTAAAAATGAAAGAGTGAATTCATACTCTCTTTTTCTTTTTTTTGTCTTTCGTCATTTTAGGGCCGCACCCACAGCATATGGAGGTTCCCAGGCTAGGGGTCTAACAGGAGCTGTAGCTGCCGGCCTACGCCACAGCCACAGCAACGCGGGATCCGAGCCCCGTCTGTAACCTACACCACAACTCACGGCAACGCCGGATCCTTAACCCACTGAGCAATACCAGGGATTGAGTCATCATCACCCTAGCCGGGTTTGTTACCACTGAGCCATGAAAGGAACTCCTGAGTTCATACCTTAGTGTACAGTTATATATAGAAAAACTATATGAAAAGGGGGGAAAAATCATAGAGCTGAAGTGATATGAAATACGAAAGAGCAGTTACAAGATATAAAGTATGGATTAAGGAGCTCTGAAATGAATTTAATACAGACAAAAGTGGAGAAGACAGCAGAGAAGAAATTTGGAGAGTTGATGGTTGAGAAGTTTCTAGAAGTAAAGAGAAACATGAGTTCCGAGATTGAAAGTAACTGCAGTGTGACATCCCCAGTCCTGATCCCATGTGTGTAAAAATAATTCAGGATTGAGACAGCAATATCCAAATGCTATGCTGGAGGGAATGTCAACACAGGTTTAAAATTAATGGGTATTGTCTTTCAAGTGAAAAGCACTGTAATAAATGTACTACCTTAATATTTATTATGGTGAATCTAAGGACAAAGGAGATTAACCATGACACATCATTTATTACTTTTTTTTACAAACTCTGGAAAACAACAGGAAGTCATAATTTGAGATAATATAATTGTATGAAGCTTCTGATTGCTTTCCAGAAATAATAAAAATGCATACTTTCAGTGATTCTATTCAAAACCATTGTGTATACATATTTCCCTTTTGAATTTTCATTGTTAATTTCTAGAATAAATAGGATCTAATAAAATCTGGATCTGTTTTTTTTTTTTTGGCTTTCCAGGGCCGCACCTATGGCATAGGGCATAAGGAAGTTCCCAGGCTAGGGATCAAATAGGAGCTATACCTGCTGGCCTACTCCACAGCCACAGCAATGTGGGATCTGTGCTGCCTCTATGATCTTCACCACAGCTCACCTCACAGCAATGCCGGATCCTTAACCCACTGAGTGAGGCCAGGGGTCGAACCCATATCCTCTTGGGTTTAGTCGGGTTCATTACCACTGAGCCACAATGGGGACTCCTGTTTTTTTTTTTTTTTTTTTAATTCTAGTACTATGAATTTAGGCCCTACTAATGAATGCTCTATTTATCAATGTAAAGTCCACTCAGTCCACTGCTTTGGGTGCACTTGAAATGACAAGGGTTCACAAAGAATGACTTGAGACTGTGTGATCAAGGAATCAAGTGGTTCTCCTCTAATGCTATCAGCTATCACGTGCTGGAAACAGGATTATTTTCTACCTTACATTATAAAGGGCTCTCTTTTGATTTCCTACAGCACTTAAAAAGGACCTGGAGAGGGTGTGAAGGAGAGGGTGTGGAGAAAAGCGAACACTCCTGCACTGCTGGTGGGAATATAAATTGGTACAACCACTATGGAGAACAGTATGGAGGTACCTTAGAAAACTATACATAGAACTACCACATGACCCAGCAACTCCACTCTTGGGCATCTACCCGGACAAAACTTTTCTTGAAAAAGACACGTGCACCCGCATGTTCACTGCAGCACTAGTCAAAGAGCCAAGACACGGAAACAGCATAAATGTCCATCAACAGATGATTGGATTAAGATACACAATGGAATACTATTTGGCCATAAAAAGAACAAAATAAAGCCATTTGCAGCAACAAGGATGGAGCTAGAGACTCTCATTCTAAGTGAAGTAAGTCAGAAAGAGAAAGACAAATACCATATGATTTCACTTATATCTGGAATCTAATATATGGCACAAATGAATCTTTCCATAGAAAAGAAACTCATGGACTTGGAGAATAGACTTGTGGGTTGCCAAGAGGGAGGGGAAGGGACTGGGAATTTGGGGTTAATAGATGCAAACTATTGCCTTTGGAATGGATAAGCAATGGGATCCTGCTGCATAGCACTGGGAACTATGTCTGGTCACTTGTGATGGAGCATGATAATGTGAGAAAAAAAATGTAAACATGTATGTGTGACTGTGCAGCAGAAAACTGACGGGTCCATTGACAGAGGAGTGGATAGGGAAGATGTGATACATATACACAATGGAATATTACTCAGCCATTAAAAGGAATGAAATAACAGCTTTTATAGCAACATGGATGGACCTAGAAATTATCATGCAAAGTGAAGTCAGTCAGACAATGAGACACCAACATCAAATGCTACCACTTACAAGTGGAATCTAAAAAAAGGACACGAGGAACTTTGCACAACAGATACTGACTCACAGACTTTGGAAAACTTATGGTTTCCAAATGAGACAAGTTGGGGTGTTGGGGGATGCACTGAGGGTTTGGGATGGAAATGCTATAAAATTTAGTTGGGATGATTTTTGTACACCTGTAAATGTAATAAAATTCATTAAGTAATAAAATAAAAACAAAACAAAAAAAAACTGATGGAACACTGTAAATCAGCTATAATGGACAAAAAAAAATCATTATAGGAAAAAAAAAAAAGGACCTACTTTCGGCTCAGATTCTGAGTTGCTGTGGCTGTGGTGTAGGCCAGCAGTTACAGCTCCGATTCCACCCCTAGCCTGGGAACCTCCATATGCTGCCAGTGCGGCCCTAAAAAGACGAAAAAAAAAAAAGGGATCTATTTTCTTAGAGGCCTTCATCTGGGGCTCCTCCCCCTACCCTCACTGACCTTCTCCTCTCATCTACTCCTAGTCTCTGCTAGTCTCACCTTCCTAAACACCATCCTTCCCTCTGAGGCAAATTCCAGAACATTCACCTCCATCATCTAACCCAGCTTCCCACTCAGTGAAGTCTAATATTTCTCCTGTGTCCGGGATTTCCTTGTTTCAACAGCTCTTGCCTTTTCTTGTAGCTATGAGAACTTGCCTGTCTTTTGACTTAGTGAAATTAAGGCAGCAGTGATGATTTCCCTTAGCTCTTGATATGCCAAAAGGCATCAAGGCTTGTGTGCCCAAAACTGTTGAGAGTTTATAAAGAATTTTAACTTATTATGGCCTTGGTTTTGAAGGAATTTATAATGTAATTGAGGAGTGAAGATCGGCCATTAATTCATCTGAAGAAAACTAGAGCTCCATGGCAATGTATTAAGTGTCAGAGGAGCAGCAAAATTTTGAACTGTTTTAGAGCCCACTACTCATTGAACTATCCAGTTTTTGTCTTATTTAGCGTTTATCACATTGACATCTTAATGATGATTGGTCTGATGCTTATTATCACAAGCTCCTGGGGGGCAGGCAGTTCAGAGGTGGTCAGGAAGATATTTGGTATCTCGGGCATAGTTCATACCTAATAACTGCTGAAAAGTGAAAAGGAAGGGGCAATTGATTGTCTTCCCTAAAGGTGTTAAGGTATTTTCCACTGTGTTTCATTTTCTGGGTAACAGCAGTGGCCCCTGGATTGTGAAGTTACTTCCAACATTAAGCACCCCCATCTCAGCTGCAGACCGCGCGCCGGGCAGAGCTGACTTCCCGTCTTTCCCATTGACATGGCCCAGCCCCAGCTCCGTCTGCTCCCGCAGCGCCAGTGTCAGCATATTCAGGAGGTGATTCATTTCTGTCGCCTGCATGACAATCAGCCCCGGGCTCCAATCACATCATGCATCACTGTCAGACCCCCTGACTCCTCGATATCTTGGTCCCCGTGAGAGGCCTGGAGATCACGTCATGCCTGAGAGCTGGAACCCGAGCCAGAACCGCCTGCCTGAGAAAAGGAAGCGCGAGGGCATATTTCTGTGTGCTAACTTCACGCACCTTCCCTGACAGCCCTCGATCATGGCGCACGCTTTTCATTTATCTGATGTTAATCACTTTGTTAGGTCCTGTAACAGAATCAGTCAGTTGTCAAGGGCTGCTACTCCACGTGCCAGCCACCGTCCCTTCTGGCGCTGGGTTTTTCCTGCCATCGCTGAGATGCAGGCTTCACTGGGCTCCGTTTGCCTCCGACCATCCCCCGTGCTGCGGAATGGGGCTGTGGAAATGACTTTGGCATTTGGCATTTAGCGACACAATGAATACATCAGAATGCCTCAATTCAGTCACTCTCCAACTCACATCCGTACAAATCATCCCCAAAACCTACACAAAGAAGAATTCTTTAAGATAGTATCAAATCTGTTCATTCTATCCATTGAGTTTATTACATTTTCCAACCATGCAAACTGGCCTGCCCTTACATAAAGTCTCTCTGTTTTTCTTCTTAGGGTCACACCTGCAGCACGTGGAAGATCCTGGGCTAGGGGTTGAATCGGAGCTGCAGCTGCAGGCTTATGCCACAGCAATGCCAGATCCAAGCCACATCTGTGACTTAATGCTGCAGCTTTCGGCAAGGCCGGATCCTTAACCCACCAAGCGAGGCCAGGGATTGAACCCGAATCCTCATGCACACTGTGTCGGGTTCTTAACCCACTGAGCCACAACGGGAACTCCTAAAGTTTCTTTTTTGTTACTGCCATATTGCTTTAACCTTTCAGTTTTCCACCTTCAGATCTTTACTTGAAAAGAGACCCCACTAAAAACTGACTTCCCCTAGTAGAATACATCCCCTCTGAATTTAAAGAACAGAGATCGTCATTCCAAGCATTCTCCCAATGCAGTCTGCTCTATATGATGCAGTTATTCTCCAGCATATGTTGAAAACGGCAGGCTTATCATCAGTAAGGTACCAATTCTGAGTTGCCCTGACGTATTTGAAAATGATGAATTGTTACATATCTTTTTCTGCTCCACGTGGGACCCACAACTTACAAATACAAGCCATTTGTCTGGGGTTAGAGCTTATATCATTGATCTTAACTTTGGTCCCGATGCTGTACTCTTATCAGCCAAGTTCATGGCCTTGGGCACGCATCTGTAGTCTGTGTTGATGGACGCGTGTGTTAGTGAAGCTGGAAGGGATTCCACGGACTTGTTTCAATACCCTCATTTGACAGATCTGCGTGTGCAGAACAGAGAGGTTAGGGGATTTGCCCAAGGCCGCCCAGCTCTGTGAGTCTGCGTATTTAAAATATTATTGTAGAAATTCCTTTCCGAGACTTTAGCTCTCCTTGACTTTGTGGTTCCCAAAAAGCATTTCCTGAAGTGGGTTCAGAGGGAGGCTGGAAACTTGTAGAACATTGCAAACACAGCAGAACCCTGCCTTTCAGTGGCTACGTGTGCTCCAGGAGGGCAATTTAGAGATGAAAAGAGAAACAGAAAGGGCTCTTCACTGAGCATCTACCAGAAGAGGTGCATTCTATGAACCAGTAAGAGGTGGCATCAATGAAGGGCTTGCCAGGTGCCAAGCACTGTTCAGATTGCTTTGTGTGTATCATCCACCTACTTAATCCACAAACAGTACTACGGAGGAAGAAATATTTTTACCATCCTATTTTACAGATAGTGGAATCACAGCTGAGCCACCCAGCTAACGTGTGATATAGCTGGATTCACTCCAAGGCACCGTGTTAACTCACCTAAAGGAAATTTTGTCTTAGCTCTGTGGAGTGTGTTGTTGCTTCAGACTTACAGAGAAGCAAACTGAAGCTTGTAGGAATTGTGTGACTACAGTCTGGGAGGTGAAAGCAGCATTATTCCATGCGGGGCCACCACGAATCCATCAACAAATGATGACTTAAGGCATTTTATCCCTGACCCAGAGGAGCTGAGTTCAAATCAATTTAGCAAATTAACTGATAGAAAGAGTAGGTGCTTTGGCAACGTACCTATATGTTTGAACTCTGCCTGCCTCTCTCCCTGTTGTGAAGGGGAGATAAGGCAGGTTTTAGCGGGGACGGCAGGCCTGGTAAAAGTCCCCCGTGGAGAGGGGGACCCGCCCCATGGCACTGCTCCCCAGATGCCTGACACAGCCGCCAGCACAACGGCTGCTCAGCAAGCATGTGGTGAAATAGCTTAGAATGCCAGCCTGGCATGTCACTGTCCCAAACTCTGCACGGTGGGCTGGATCTCCTGTTTTGTCTGATTCACGAAAGAGATCTCCTCTGGGTCATTATCTGGAGGAAGTCCTCCATCTGTCAGTGGTGGTGAATTTTAAGGCGGTTGTGCCTTGGCATGTTAAGGAGAAAGAAGATTTCATCTGAATTCACCCAAGAAATACAGCTTCAGCATGTGAACCCCTGCTCCGGCAGGGGGTTGAACAAACAGTCGCAGGATGGCCTTGGTCTTCCGCTGAAGGTGTGTAAGTTGTCAGGGCAGGGAAAACTCTTATGAAACGTGTGTGAGGGTGATGCTGTGCCAGCAGAAGGCTGGACAACAGTACGCTTCCCTGAAGACGCCTTTCAATTCCAGATGCATTGCAATTAGCGACGGGAACAGGCTGGATGTGGTCATCAAGGTTATTTTCTCTGCCACGGTGGATATAGCCAGGGATCTGGACGCATATAAAGCAGCTTCTAAAAATCTAGCTTGCGTGATTTCACTTGGGAGTCTTGTGTATAATCTTGCAATCGCCAAATTCCGCCAATATCACCTAATTTTAACGGATTTCAACTGCTTTTAAACAAGGGATGCCTGTTCTCTAATTTGATCAACTCATCTTTCTATTTTCCAGGATCAGAGAATGTTATTCCTGGAAGGACCCTGAAAGATCATCTAGCTTAAGGTACTTCTTTCTAGAAAGTGAAACTGAGAAGCTGAATTCAGACTTTCGCCAGAGCCCCGATGACCTATTCCTTTTTCTTTAGCGTAACTAACGTTTATCATTTTAGAGATTGTGAGTCTAAGCTGTTAGACCTTATAATTTGGGGGCCAGAGAAAAAGTACTTTGTTGAAACAGCTACAAATGTTCACTGTTTATGGCCATCATATATTGGCAAATAGAATATGATCGGTGCTACAGCTCATGCCGTAGAATGATGATTAGCGTTTTATGGAGTACAATTAAACTCAGAATATTTTTTTCCCTGCAAAAGACATCGCATAAAAAGTAACATCTGAAAACAAGTCAACATGTACAATGTTCAATATCAGCTACAAACATTTGCTCTTGAGAGCGTGGGGCATTCTTTTATTTTTTTGTTTCTTTTTATGGCCACACCTGCAGCATATGGAAGTTCTCAGGCTAGGGGTGGAACTGGATCTGCAGCTGCAGGCCCACACCACAGCCACCGCAACGCAGGATCTGAGCTGCATCTGTGACCTACGCTGCAGCTTGTGCCAAGGTAGCGTCCTTAACACGGAGCGAGGCCGGGGATTGAACCCACATCCTCACAGAGACAACGTCGTGTCCTTAACCCTCTGAGCCACAACGGGAAGTCCACATTCTTTCATATCATTGCAATTTTATATTTCTTACTGAAATACTCCATTCAGTGTTTTGACACTCTGTGTATATTTATCATGGGCGACTGAAGTACAGTTATAAACCAGAAGCAACATAAAAGCGATCAGCCAAAACACAGATATTGCCTTTTATGCTTGGTTACTGCTATGGACTGAATTGTGTCCCCTAGTCCCAAATTCATAGGTTGAAATCTTAACTCCGGATTGTCTTTGGAAACAGGGCTTTTAGGTAGGAAATTAAAGTTAAATGAGGTTATTAGGGCGGGGCCCTAATCTGTTAGGACTGGTGCCCAAGAAGGGAATACACAGGAAAAAGGTTGTGGGAGGACACAGTGGGACGGTGCCTTCTGCCAGCCAGGCAGGGAGCTCTTAGCAGAAGCCAATCCCACCAGCAGCTTGATTTTTTATTTTTTTTTGTCTTTTTGCCTTTTCTAGGGCCGCACTCGCAGCATATGGAGGTTCCCAGGCTAGGGGTCTAACGGGAGCTGTAGCTGCCGGCCTTCACCACAGCCACAGCAACACGGGATCCGAGCCACATCTGCAACCTACACCACAGCTCACGGCAACGCCAGATCCTTAACCCACTTAGCAATGCCAGGGATCGAACCTGCAACCTCATGGTTCCTAGTTGGATTCGTTAACAACTGAGCCACAACGGGAACCCCGCAGCTTGATCTTTGACTTCTAGCCCCCAGAAGTGTTGCTTAAGCCACCCAGTCTACGGCATTTTGCTTTGGTACCCTGAACTAACACAAGTATCAAGTTCCCCCCTTTGAATCTGAGAACCTAAATACATCTGGCGGCAAGGAGAGTGTCAGTCAAAAATATGGAAAAGGCTCTGACTGAGGTCTGGGTGGGTGGAACATCCCAGCTGCGCAGAGAGTTTCCTAACCCTGCAGGCTATCAGAGAGGGCAGCATCGCACGGCGCCGGCCCCCAACCTCCCCATTCCTTCTGCTCGTCCCATCTCCCCTAGAATCGCAACGGCTGCATTTCCCATGTCCTTCTTCCCTCTGGGTCCACACGTTTGAGACACAAAGAGAGTGGTATTAAAGTGTTAAATCTCCCCCACTTCTACATCATTGGTCACAAAAGAGTGTAAGCTAAATTTATTTTCATCCCATCAGAGACGGGGAAATCCCCTCCTGGATCAGACATACCGTCATGTATCTGACTGCATTCACAAGCAAATTAGCAAGCAATATATGTCTCCTTGGCAAATCGTTGGCATTTCCTACTTTTCACGTAACTTGGCTGAAAGTGCCAGACATGAAACTGAAGTTCTTCTCTCATCAAAAAACAATTGACTCTGGATTGAAACAGTAAATGAACCAAATAAGGGCATATTTAAGAAATGTCTGGTAGGGTTATGCCAACTCTTACGACATCGAGTGGTTTTGACAAGCAGCCTGAAGTCCACTAATCACTTGGGTAAAATTCCGCAGCTTGTTGCAGTTAGTTCCAGCTCCACCAGCAATCCAACTTGACAGGCTTACTACAGTGCTGGGAGAACTGGACACCAGGCAAGACACAGCCTCAAAGGTAAAGATCAGAGTTGAGTGTCTGAAACCACCCATTATCTTAAAAGGAAACTTCCCATTGTCATATTGGGACAAACTTCACTAGGAGATGCTTAAGAAATTCTGGTTCCTTGCTCAGAAGCTACAGATTAACGACAGTTGTCAAGAAGTAAAGGTACCATATAACATCTTTATATAGCATGGATTTAGTTTTGTGGTTTTCAAAATGCAGCCGGCTTTGAAGACATAATTGTATGGGCTGTTTGTCTGCAGCCAAAATAAAATTTTTTTTAAAAAATCCTTAGTTGGTTAAAAAAAAACATACCTTCTTTCGTATAAATAATACTCCTGTGCTCTAAGCCCTGATCATAAAAAAAGAAAAACAAAACAAAACCTCAAAAGGTTATTCAAGTTAATTATGGAATACGGCCTGGCTCTCTATTCCTGATAATGACAAAATCTATTTCACCAGTGACAGAGCACCTCAAAGGCCATCTATCTTTTGACTACAAAGAACGCTGAGGGATATCTATTTTAATATGTCAGCCTCAAAGAGAAATTGGTTCTCATGGCCTTGAGATGCTCTCAGCACATGGAACAAACTCTCAGAGCCCGAAGTAGATTTTGGTGCTGGACCATATCCAAGGAAAGCCCCACAATTCTGTTGAGTCTTCCTCAAACTATGGCTGCTGTGGGCTCCCCTTGCTTTTCCAAAGCTGAACCTTTGTCACCCCCCAAATGTAGTTCTGTATGTGAGGACGCTGGAATGTTCTCTGCTGTGTTTCTCAGACCGTGCGAGAAATGCCTAGATTGACTTCTGAGCTAGTGTTTGACTAGATGATATTATACATTGTGCAGTGGGGGCTGGGTTTTCATCCCATATGTCTCGCAGCTCTTATAATCTCTTCCCAGCACTGCACTGAGTTGCTGCTGTTGTTGCTGATGTTTAATTGCCTTCTCTCGTTTAATCCTCGTGACAGTTCTGTGGGGTGGATACTTTATGTAGATGAGGAAGCAGAAGATTTGGGGTTAAGGAACTATCCCAAGGCTGTCAGGGACCATAATGTGGAGTTAGTCATACAGGCATAGACTAACTCCTATGAAAGGAAGTTATGGCACGTGATTTGAAAAATATAATTTCACTGGTGGAAATCAGAACACATGCTGCTATGTCTTTCAGAACGACAAGTCCCGCCAATGTTTAATACATATTGGTTGAACTGAATTATTCCTATAATTAAAATCATGACCTTGGAATCTCAAGGCAATTTCTGTGTCCAGACTGGCTTCTTGCAGGGGTCGGACAAAGAGCTTATATAAGCGCTAAGTACAAATGGATCATGGGGGCAGGAGGGAAGGGAGCTGAAGAAAATTGGGGTTTTAACCCCTTCGAGGACTTGAGATTAGGTGACTTTAACAGAACACGGGGACACTAGCTCTTACCACTCCCTAGTCAAAAGAGACAAGGGGAAGATCAGTGGGAAAGAAGAAATTGGAAAGAATAAGGGTTTAGGTACCACATCCACAGTCCACAGACTCTCTTGCTAGATACTTTCTTTTCATGCTGTTTCCGGATAGTTTTTATAATTTTCACATCCTTCTTTCTAAGTTTTGGCTTTGGCTAGGTGCCACACACACACACACACACAGATACACACACACACGCACATTATAGATCCCAGGAAAAAAAAATAAGACATCCTGTTAAACCTAGACTTCAGCTAAATACTAAATCCTCTTTCTCCGTAGCTATGTCCTGAATATTACATGGCATATACCTCTCCTGAAAAATTACTCATTTATCTGAAGTTCAAATTTAATTGTGCATCTTGTATTTTTATTTGCCAAACCTGGAAACCCTAATATATATTGATATACACGCACACACGTAAATGTATACATATACGAACACGTACATATACTTGAAAATCCACGTAACTATTATGTGCAATTATGTATTACTCCCTGATCCTAAAATGAAGTTAGCACCCTGTCCTTAGATGCTGCTGTTTATGCTTTCCGTATGTCAAAGCACTCACACTTGTAATTTCAGCTTCAATATCTGCTTTTCCCACTAGATCATAAGGGGCAGAATAATTGTGACCATGACAAGTTACAGACTCAGACCTCAGCACAAAAAAGTAATTGATACATTAGGATGCAGAATATACGTTTAAGCCCACATCCAGGATTTGGTCAATAGATCACCTAACTACAAAGAGCAGATAGGCTCTGCCCAACTCTAGACATGAGCTTGAGTCAGCACCTGAAACAATTAAAGAGACAAAGGGCTCGAATCTAAAGGCACAATAAATATGATCATATTGGCTTCAGCATTTGCTCTCACTGATTTTGAATAAGCATTTTTAAATGATCGTTTCTTTTTCTTCTCAATAGTTGGCTAGCCCACCGGGTAAGAGGTGATTCTGCACGTGCGCATTTTTCCAACAGCCCAGCTGGCACCGTGAACCCTCCCCAACAAGTCACACGCTAACCAGCTATGCTTTTCGTCTTCTGCATACTCAGAAGTTTCACTTTGCCTCAAGTCCTATTATCAAGAATGCCATTTAGACATTTTTATTTTCACCAAAAGCATTCCAACTGGATGGATACGAGAGGCCAGAAATGGAAGCCTCCTCCCACTGCACATTACATTAGTGGCATTTTAAAATTACAGCCTCACCAGCTTCCTTAAGAAACACTACATTTTTCATCTTTGGTGGCTGTGATTAAGTAACACTCACTTTGCACAGCTCCCGCGGTGACAAAGCTCCATTACAAAGGCCTCCTGTGTGGTATTCAGGTCATTAGAAACTACACAAACTATTAGGAAACAGTAGCAGAGCTGCCAGCAAACCCTTCGAATAACGGTTTCCTTTCTAATTGTGGCAAAGAAGGAAGACTGAATGCGTGAAGGTTTTGGAGTTGAATCAAACAGGTAAGTGGAAAGACACGGGCACACACCCAGAGCGTCACGACGTCAGATCAAGTCTTCTCAATCTTTTCCCGTGAACCTCTTAGCCTACGTGTCCCGATCTCAGACTTGAGGGTTGTATTTCTGGACTCCACAAATTCTCTGGGTCCCGGACTCACTCTGACACTGAAGCTTCGTGTGTTTATAAACACAGGTTATGGCAACTTGGTGCCTGTAATGGTTCGTTTCATGGGTCGACTTGACTGGGATGCCCAGAGAGCTGGTAAACCTTTGTTTCTGGGTGTGTCTGTGACGGTGCTTCTGGGGCTCACATGTGACTCAGTAAACGGAGTAAAAAGATCCGCCCTCGCCAAAGCAAGCGGGCAGCACTGAATCCACTGGGGGCCCAGATGGAGCAGAAAGGCAGGGGAAAAGCTGATTCTCTCTCTTCTGGAGCTAGGATGCTCCATCTTCTCCTGCCCTTGAACACTGAGTTCCTGGTTCTCAGGCCTTCAGACTCTGGTACTTGGACCTGTGACTTCTGGTTCCCAGGCCTCTGGCTTCGGGCTGGAATTACACCCTTGACTTCCCTGGTTCTCAGGTCATCGGCTGTGGATCGAATTATGCCACCACCTTGGCACCATCGTTCCTGTGTCTCCAGCTTGCAGATGGCAGATGGCGAGACATCTTGGCCTCTATGACCATGAAAGTCAATTCCTATAATAAATCTTCTCTTATATGTACTCGTGAATCCTACTGTCTCTGTCTCGCTGAGAAACCTTGGCTAATACGGTATCCTGGGCTGAAGCTCTAGTTTCTTGACTGCCTCCACCAGCGACCTGTAGCCCTCAGTAGTCCTTACACGTCAACCTTAACCCTTGATGTGAGAACCGTGCCTCCAGCAGAGGGCAGCACTGAGGTGCCCCGTCAGGGTCTCCTGCTCCAGGGATCACTGCCCTCTAGCCTGCCCTGGGCCACGTGGTTATTTCCATCAGGGGCCCGGAATGGCTGCGGCCGGCTCTTCAGGGACACACGAGTGAGCATCCAGGCACAACGCCTCGACGTGACAAACACTGAGCCTGCTTGCCCTGAGTAAATCATAAGATGTGAAACGCAGGCCCACATTTCGCTGGCGCTTTGACTAATCGCTAAGGGAAGGCTGGCTTAGGTGGGAAGTGATGGACTACGTGGCACCTTTTCCCCTGAGCTAGTGCTAAACCCAGGCCCCAGATGTGCTCTTGGCATTCCATCTTTCCCATGACATATAAAAATGAGAAGCCACCCACCCCGGGCTATTATAGGTCCCATGACACTGTTAGCAGGGAGACAGAGGCTGCACACGTGGCAACATGCCAGCTTGGAGAGTGGGGCTCCAACTGCTTTGAAAAGCCTCCAATACTTTATAGATTGTTCTGTTATTTGCCCCAAAGATTGACTAACCAGCATGTGGCGGAGGCCATTTATCTGTTCACAGATTTCTTTTTTCAGAGGTGGCTGCATTTCCGTAGTGGATTTAAGCAACTTCTCTGCAAAACATCCTAGTCTGCTGAGGTAGGCAAATACTACACAAAATCAATGATTTGATGATCAAGTGGGCATCTCCCTGTAAACAAATTTCTGTCTTAGAAAACCCATAAAACTGCAAATCGTGAGGGGTGAAGGTACGAGTGATATGTGAAAACAGGTTTTATTTTCGTGCCCAGTAGCTGTCTTCTGATCAGGTTACAAGAGGATATTTTCTCATATTGATCCGGCACACGACCTTCTGTTCTGTGCATGAGGAAATTTCATTCACAGGAGCATCGTTTTGTTTTTTTTTTTTTTTTGCTGGGTTTGGTTTCCAAGTGCTTTCCATCGCCACTCTATTTGTTCCCTTCACCAGTTTCCCTCGGAGACTACATTCAACCCTGAAAAGGAGCTTCCTGGAGGAAGCCCCATCGGCCCCAGCCAGTAACACAGGAGGCAGGGAAGTCCGGGGCTGGAGGGATTGGGTTGAGAAAAAATGGCAAGATAACTCTCAGTTTCTTTGCCGCCTTCCGCCTTGCCTTGGCTTTTTCTTTTCAGCTGAAGTTGCTTCTTGTTCCCTGCTTTTCTCTAATCTTTACCCAGACGATAACATATTGGAAAAAAAGAGGCCATTTCCAAGGCCATCGCTCTCTCCCGATTCACTGCAGCTCGGCCGCCACTCCAGCTCTCCGCAGAGCCTCTGTGGTCTCTATTTCAGTTTATTCCACACCCTGCCAACACCTCCCCCTGGAAATGCGACACTGGCTCAAGTCGTTTAAAGGTCTGCAATCTGGGCCACGCTGAGCCAGCTCGTGCTGCCCAAATGCCCATAAAATACCAAGTAGCTTGTCACAGATGCTCATGAAATACCAAGGAGATTTATATTTATCTTTGACATGAGCAGTCCTCATCCAGGTTCCCCAGGATCAATTCATCTCTTGTAAAATACTGTACCTATATCTAAATAAGGAGACCGCTTCTCATGTGTCATCTCCCAAACCCAGTCTTCGTTATTTCTTAGTTGCATCTCAAGGGACGCCTTGTTTATTTCTTCGGGAAATGATTCCAAAATCACAGAAAAGTTGCAAAAATAGTACACAGAACACTTGTGCACCCTGTACCCAGAATCATCTATTGTTAACATTTTGTCTCATGGTTTTTGGCCATGCCCATGGCATGCTGAAGTGCCAGGGCCAGGGATATGAGCCATGCCACAGCAGTGACAATGCCAGACCCTTAACATGCTGAGCCACCTCAAGTCTCTGTCTTCCCCTTCATTGTTCATCCCGCGCCCATTTTTTTTTTTTTTTGTCTTTTGTCTTTCTAGGGCCGCACCCGCAGCATATGGAGGTTTCCAGGCTAGGGGTCTAATCGGAGCTGTAGCTGCCGCCCTACGCCACAGCCACAGCGACTCAGGATCCGAGCCACGTCTGCAACCTACACCACAGCTCACGGCAACGCCGGATCCTTAACCCACTGAGCAAGGCCAGGGATCGAACCTGCAACATCATGGCTCCTAGTTGGATTCGCTTCTGCTGAGCCACGACGGGAACTCCCCCGCACCTACTTTGTAGGGAGGAGAGAAGGCAACTCTGTCCAGCACAATTAAGTCACCCACGTGCTGACTTACTGAGCAGAAAACAAGAAATAATAAAGAAAACATCCGCTGCCACCTGGGCAGTTGACGTAAGCCAAGTCTCCTGAATTTCTACCAGGACGAATGCCTCTTGATGAATTCACAGGATAGAGCTTTTGGTGAAACAGGGTGAAGCCTTAGGCCACAAACACGAGGAGCCCTGCTGCTCTGAAGGGGACTGTGGGCATGTCTGCTACTCGAGGGGAACTGTGGCTGTTTCTCCTCGTAGGAAAGAATCAAGCAACCACACGAGCCAAGGGAGAGAGGATGGGTTCAGAGTCACCTATGAGGTTGTGACTTTGGGGAAGACTGGCCTCTCAGAGCCTTACTTCCTTTATATTAAGGGGCCCTGAGAACAAATCATAGTGAAATGAGCTAATAAGCATGTACAGTGCTCAGCAGGGGCCCTGGCAACGCAGCGGGTAAGTGAAGCAGGTGAGTTCCCGGCTGAGGACAGGCTCCCGGGAAGCAAAGCCTGAGACACAGATGGGACACGCGTGACTTTGGAGGGTGGGCTCCCAGGAGGGGCGGAAGAGGGGAACGGAAGTGGAGAGAGGAAGATGCGCGGCAGGGCTGTGGACTCAGCTGGAGACTGCTTTGAGCCTCATCCCAGGGGGCGCTCTGGAGCTCAGACTCGGTCCCCCGTGAAGACCAGAGGGGACCGGACATCTGTGCCTGCCTCAGCGAGCCCTGAGCTGTGGGACGGGGAAGGGGCAAGTTCCTCGCCCGGTGGAGTGGCTCCCACCAGCGTTTCTCCAAAGAAGGGACAGCCATGCACAGAGCATGCTCAGGTCATCACGAGGATGGAGGAACGCGTGCACTGGGCCCCAAGTGGCCCGGATGGGGCACCACAGCATCCACCAAGGGAGTTCCCTTGTCCCTCCTCATCTGAATCAGGAACCCTTCAGAACAAAGCACTAGACTCTTTGTAACTGAAACGGTTTCATTACTAGGATTTTTAAACAGCCGTGGAAAGAAGTGACCACTGACATCACAGAACTCTCTGAGGCATGCTGGGCTAATGGACTCCACGGACCCAGCCTTTGATTATGATAAAACTCCTCTGGTCCTCAGAACAGACAGCACCAGCCAGGAGGAGAGCGGCCCGCGGCTGTGGTCAAGCCTCAGGCCATCCCAGTGGCCGTGAGCTGCAATGATTCGCCCCAGTCTCCGGGGAGAGGTGCAGATCCGGGAAAGGGCTTGGATGTTCAAAGTCAATTATGCTGTGCGCCTCTTTCTATCACTTCGCTGCCTTCTGCCTCAGCGTCATGACTGCACCTCATCACCTTGCTGCACAGTCCCCTTTGTAGGTCACCGAGATGCGAGGTGAGCTGCACCTGTAACAGTTATCCTTTTCTCTGAGAACTTGGCCGGGGGATGGAGAGGGGCGAGAAAGTGGGAGCAGTGGCTGCTGGGAGGGTGGAGCACGAATTAGAGTTTCTTTCTCACCCAGGGAACTGGTCTATTACTTTACTGCTCCCACAGTTTGGGGGCCTGTGTCCAGCGTGAATCTCACAGTTATTTACCTCATCGAAAGCAATGCGCCCCAGAAAATGGCAGAGACACTGGCCAAGGCTGGGCCTGGGAACTCATGGGTAATACGCATATTCTGTATGATCAGGCCAGGAAGTTAACCACATTTTTCTCTGAAAACTATATATGTAATCTTCTGTGTATTATAGCATTCTACACTGTGAAATGGAGATGGGCACGTGCCGCCGGCCTCTACATGGATTGAATCACAAGCCGCTGCAGCTGCGGGCCCTCAGCACCCCTCGAAAGGAGCTCAGGGTGGAGCTCGGGAGTGAGGGGCTCTGTGCTCCGGGAAAACCGGCAGAACAGTCTTCTGTTAGTTGGATGTGTTTCAGGAGAAGTTTTTATGAGCCCAATTCTTGCATCTCCTTGTATCTAGAAAAGCACTTAAAAGCCTTCACGGTGATGTCCGCTCCTCGTAGCTGGTAGTGACCTTCAAGAGACCAGCAGCAAACTTCTGTGAAATGTGTGCTTGGGCTGCATGCATTTTCCCCTTCACCAAAATCACATACACACTGACCCTTCCCCGGCCCCTTTGGAGCGGTATTTCAGAGCTGTCCGAAGTGCTGCCTCCCAGGCTATAGTCCTCATCTTGTTCCCAAATAAAACTTAACTCTCAGCTTTTAAGTTGTGCATATTTTTTAGGTTGACAATATATACGTACGTATACCTATATACACATATAACATATGTCCATATATGTCTATAAAATTTTCTTATCTTACTTTTAGACTGTAAGCTTCCTTAGGGTTGAGGTTTGGTCTGTTTTGTTAAACCGTCATAACCCCAGTGCATAGAGTAATGGGTGTTCCAGATCCCACAATGGATGCACATTAAATATTTGTTGCGTACATACATTCGCATTAAAATCAATTCTTAGGTTTGAATTGATCTAAGACACTTTGGAATTTTGGTAAGACCCTCTATTTTTAAAGCAAGACTTGTGTGGATAATTAGACACAAATTTTCAAGGAGCACCTTTTTGGAGGAGGTGCCAGTAAGGTTCATAAATGCTGCTTAATCTATGCTGAAAAAAATGAGTTACACAGCCTCCTACCTTCTGAGTCATCATTCTGTTTCCTTTTTCTTAGCTCTACCATAAGTTTGAATCTGTAATTCCTGCCTTGATCGATTTGATGTGAAAGGAGTGGAGCCAATCAAGCTTGGAAATAGAAATTCTAAGTTAGAATTCCTGTTATGCAGATGACTCACTGCATAAAACACGTCTGCCTCAGTTTCTTACAAGCGTTCATTTTGCCCCACGCCTTCCTTTCAGGGAAGATGCATATGTTGCCTGAAGCAGAGAGAGTAGACAGCCTCTTCCTATGTAGATCCTCTTCCTTCTAAGAAGTGCTCACGAAGTAAAAGGAGATTCATCCCAGAATTTTCCAAGGCTATTGTTCCAAAACAGGTTGATAGACTTTTATATTCCAACAGAATGACTCGGCCTAAATATGAAAAGATTGCCTAGTGAATGTGCAGTATATTTCTCTATTAACATTGTGAGTTAAACTGTATTTTCCGTCTTCCCAGTTTTCTTTTTTTTTTCTGGGAAGGTCTATGTGCACTTGTATTTTTATTTTTATTTTTGTTTTAGGGCCACACTAGTGGCACATGGAAGTCCCCAGGCTAGGGCTCTAATTGGAGCTGCAGCTGCTGGCCTATGCCACAGCCACAGCAATACCAGATCTGAGCCACATCTGTGACGGATGCTGTAGTTTGCAGCAATGCCAGATCCTTAACCCACTGAACAGGGCCAGGGATCGAACCCACATCCTCATGGATGCCAGTCCGGTTCTTAACCCGCTGAGCTACAGTGGGAACTCTGACATATTTTTAACACAGTTTCTCACTTAAAAGAACTTTGTGGATAAACTCTTCAGTTTCTAATCTCTCATAGTTGAAACTATAGGCTAAGGGTTTGTCATACATTAATAACCACTGATAGGGCACCCAATAGTATGGATTTTAGGGCACCTTAGAAAGTCAGAAATGGGACGACTTGGAGATGATGTCATCTGAGCCAGTGATCCTACAGGACAGAGCTGGAATCCACAGAGCCTCTAATGCCAGATTGTGATTAGACCTCCACTTGGTTAGAGAGATGACACCAGATGCCCGGCTTCTGATTTTAAGTTCAGTATCTGTCCCTAAAAGTATCTGCAAAACAGAGATTTTTCATGTTTTTCCCTGAAGATGGAGAACATGTTACATTCCTTTTTTTCCATTCATTCCTACATTCACTCGCTCATGTAAATCTCTATATTTTTGTTGTTTCTATGTTTTCGGCACTGAGTTCCATGCTGAGGATGCTGACCAGCTTCCTCAAAAACAAGGGACTGCTAGTATAATAACCACATGCAACAACCACAACCATTAAGCTCCTTCCTCTCCTCCCCCTGGTTTAAGTAAAACGGATCACCCCAGATTTCTAACTAAGGGACTAGACACAGCATATATCAGACATCCACATGTTTGGGGATCTTCAGCTTAGTGTGCTGGAAAAAGTGTGTTTGGACCCGCTAGAATGGCTATTAAAAAACAAACAAAAAAACAAACAAAAAAACAAACAGAAATAAGTAGCACTGTCAAGGATATGGAGACTTTCGAATACATGAACCTTGCTGGTGGGGACGTACAATGGTGGAAAACAGCTGATGTTTCCTCAAAAAGTTAAATTTAGAATTACCATCTGACCCAGCAATTCTACACCTAGATATATTCCTAAAAGAGTTGAAAACAGGGACTCAGATAGCTGCACAGCCATGTTCATGCGGCATTGTTCATGCCGCCAAAAGTAGCCAAAACGTGGAAATGACTCAAGTGTCCATCAGCAGATGAAGGGATAAACAAAATGTGGTATACACAAACAGTGGAATGTTATATAGCTACTTAAAAAGAAGTTCTGGGAGTTCCCCGGTGGCTCAGTGGATTCAGAATCCAGCATTGTCACTGCTGTGACTTGGGCTTGAGCCCTGGCCCAGGAGCTTTCACAGGCCATGGGCGCGGGCAAAGAAAAAAAAAGTTCTGATACATGCTACCACATGCATGGCCCTTGAAAACATCACACTCAGTGCAGGAAGTCAGACTTAAGAGGACACACACCTGTTATGAGGTACCCTGACTATTTTACTCTGGTAAAATAAATGCTATTTACTTATCTTTTTTTTTTTTTGTCTCACACCATAAGAGTCTAGCTTACGCCTGGCATATAGAAATGCTAAATGAATGACTACATTCTTTATTAACTATTTGTTAATATATAAAATGGTCTTAAGATGTCTATCATGATCAATGCTCTCTGCATACTGGATACTGAAGGAACTACAAAGATTTAGTAGAAAAAGTTTTTTGTACTTCAAAGAGCTGTCGTGGTTAAGGAAGACACACATTTAAATATGGAAGTATTTTTTAAGCAAATTTCGAAACAACCATTGAGAAATGGCAAAGTAAAAACCTAAGCTAAAACAAGACAATACAGTGAAAAGCGTGAGATCTTATATTTCACTTTTATGATTTTTGCTTAAGAAAACTCTGGTAATAATTATTGTTGATTAAAAATTATATTGGGGAAAAGAATAAAGCATCTAAGCAAAGCCTAGTTTGTTATTCCTAGACCTCGGAATAACAAATAAACCAATCACATTTCCAACTTAACCTCTCAGAAAACACACAGTGGTATAATTTGCTAGTTTTGAAACAGGGACATAAAACCTTCCTTTTACAAAGGCACACGCAGTCAGCTCCATACCCAGTAAGACTCAGGAACCAAGGACATGAACCTGCAGCCACAGTGACAGCCCCCGCACCTACAGCCCCCCCTACCTTCCCGGGACAGCAGACCAGCTCTTAGACCAAACTCAGCTCACCAAGCATCAGATCAGCCCTTCTGTGACGCTATAGCCCAATTCCAGCATCGTGAGCTCTGCCATTTCCATGACACCACGTCCCTCTGCTGTATCCCAGTTTCATTGACAGGAGCCTGCTAGGTTTCTCTGGATCTGACCGCCTTCTTGTCCCCACACTTCCCAGGCATACACCTTGCCAGTTCCCTTTGGGGGTAGAGGCACTGACAGCCGGGTCTTCCACTGCCTGGCTCAGTGACTTTGAAACTTGGGTTTGTCCTGATGCGACTTCCCAGCTGCATGACTGGGGGTGAGCCGTGCAACCTCTCTGAGCCCCAGTTCCCGCATCGGAAACATGAGGATAATCTTACTTAGTCCTCAGAGCTACTATACAGATTAAATGAAACAGTGCTTATAAAATGGGGTTTGAGAAGTCAGCAGGTGCTTTGTAAGTGATAACAAGCGGCAGCTAGTTTTCCTGCCAAACCATGTCAAAAATATGGCAGATGCACTGGAACAGTTGTGTCACTTTTATGTGGTCTCCTAAACGGTAACACACTCATTTATAGATGGATGACCCTGCAATTAAATTACAAGAGACAGGTGGCACAGTGCAAAGACCGGGAGGTCTGGGAGTTCAGAAACAGGTGTATTTTGTTCTTGGAGTCACCAGTATGTATCAGGTCAGTTAATCTCTCGGGGCCTCACTCTTACTATCCAAAGACAACAGGTTAAATTAGATTGTATCTTTTTTTTTTTTTTTTGCCATACCTGGAGCATGAGGAAGTTCCTGGGCCAGGGATCAAACCTGCACCACAGCAGTGACAACGCTGGATCCTTACCTGCCAGGCCACCAGGGAACTCCCCCAAGTCATTCTTTAGGTTCTGATTTTTTGATACTTTATGATAAATAAATTCTTTATATAGTAACAAACGTTATCCTCAATGAGCCCCCCCCCCACTCCCATGATAAGTTTAATAATCAAGGCTAGCAAGAACATTATGAGTACTGGGATAAGGGGGACAGAGTCTGGGGAACCTCTCATACGGTGAGTCTCAGAGCACGGTTGCAATTTTTTTTTCCTTTTTGGGGCTGCAGGTGCGGCACATGGAAGTTCTCAGGACAGCGGTCACATAGGAGCTGCAGCCGCTGGCCTACGCCACAGCCACAGCCACAAAGGATCTGAGCCAGGTCTGTGACCTACACCACAGCTCGCAGCAACGCCGGATCCTTAACCCACTGAGCAAGGCCAGGGATTGAACCCTCGTCCTCACGGATACTGGTTGAGTACGTCACTGCTGAGCCACAATGGGAACTCCAGAACGTGGTTTCTAGATCAGCCTCATCAACATCATCTGGGAACTTTCTATGAATTTCAAGTTTTGGGTCCTATCTCACACCTACTGAAGTAGAAACTCTGGGGATGGGCTCAGCCATCTGCGCTTTCGCACGCCCCCTGGTGACTCTGACGCTCTGTAGATGGGGAAGCACGGCTCTGATCTATGAAAGCACAGACTCTTTCACATACATGCGTGGACACACGTGTGCACGCACATGTACACACATACAGGGAAAACCTTGATTCTGAATGGAGAAACTAGGACGTATATCCTATCTTACTGACTTGTGCCTACAAATTTCTAGATTTAAAAAAACCCTCAAAGTTGCCTATTGATCAAATCCATTTCCAGGAGATGATTCTATTTGGAAGGAGAAATTTATACCCAGCAGAAAATTAAGAAAATTGCCAAGGACAAATAAACATTGATTGCTAAGGGAGAAGAAGGCCACTTATCATATTATCTCTTTTGTGATCTTACTCCCTTCTGCACACAGCACACGCCAGAAGCCTTACATTTTCATACGGCGAGGATGCCTCCAAACAGTGGTTTAATGCATTGATTTTTTTTTCTTGCTATTTTCATTATCTACTTAAGCACAAAACGCATTCATTGTGGCTTCAAAGACCGCCTTCAATGGATCACACTGCTGTACTCAAAGGAGGGTATCAAACACAAATGGACACTACTAAACAGCCTCTTAATCAAGGCAGGAGAATGCTATCCCGACGTGTAGGAAGGGCTCTAACCAAAGAACGTATGTGTTAAGGAGTTAGTGTTC
>PVHT020002874.1:3186652-3206288 GCA_004024745.2 Catagonus wagneri | reverse complement strand
GTCTTTTGTGATTTTAGGGCTGTACCCGCAGCATGTGGAGGTTCCCAGGCTAGGGGTCGAATCGGAGCTACAGCTGCCAGCCTACACCACAGCCACAGCAATGTGGGATCTGAGCTGTGTCTGCAACCCACACCACAGCTCATGGCAACGCCGGCTCATTAATCCACTGAGCGAGGCCAGGGATTGAACCTGCAACCTCATGGTTCCTAGTCGGATTTGTTTCCGCTGAGCCACGATGGGAACTCCCAGAGTCCCATTTTTTAATCAGCCTATGCTGTCCCCTACATCCTCCTCCACGTATGTCGCTACGAAATCCCACACGCCATACTTCCTGTCACGTTATCAGTTTATATCCCAGCCTTCCCTGTTGGGCTGGTAAGCACCTTGGGATTGGGCACCTTTTTTTTTTTTTTTTGGATCCCAAAGCAGCACGATAGGTGCTTGTAAGTGTCTGTTGAGTGAAATCATTTTACATTCTCGTCAGATCTTCCTTTCTTGGTTGTTGCTGGCTGCACGTGCGGCATGTAGAGGTTCCTGGGCCAGGGATCGAACCTGCACCACAGCAGCAACCCAAGCCGCTGCGGTGACAGTGCCAGATCCTTAACCCATTGCAACACAAGGGAACTCCACATCTTGCTTTTTAAAAATGTTTTTTAAAAAATAGAATGGGCGCGTGTACATGTACAATTGAATCACTCTGTTGTACGGTAAAACTTATCACAGCATTATAAATCGACTATGTCAATAACACGGTAAAAATGAAAATAAATGCATTTCAAAAATTTTAAATTTACAATGCTTCAGGTGTACAGCAAAGTGATTCTGTTATATAGGTACATATACTATGTATAATATATATTCTCTCTTCACATATTATATATAATATATACTTTTTCAGATTCTTTTCCATTGTAGGTTATTACAAGATATTGAATATAGTTCCCTGTGTGTTTTCAAAATTTTTAACAGATAATTTATTCTCCAAATAGTGGCTTTGTTAGGAGGTTAAAAAAAAAGACAGAGGAAAAAAAAGAATTACCTAGTGATATTACTCTCCAAGGAAAAAACTGTAGTCAAAAGCAAAATTTTCCTCCTGTTGTGCCTTCTCAGCTATCTACAGAAACAGTAATTTTTACAGGAAGCCTGTCAAAAAGCTTGTGAACAGCAGTTCAATTAGTTTTCTTTTTATTCTTGACAAATGGGTTGTAATGAGAGTTCATACCACCTTTAAGATTATTATTTTTAACCTTCAGGCGTCTACCAGAGATCAGTACCTCCCAGGGGAAAACACCAGCTGAGGGGAAAAAACCTGCCTCATACAGAAACCGTGCTGGAGGATCCTTAGAGGAACCCGGAGGAGGCGGTCAGGAGCCCCTATGAGCCAGGAGAGTGAGTTTTTCTCCTCCTACTCAGACATATGTGACCATGACTAAACTGCCGTCCTTTTAGATTTCACTTTTCCACCCAAGCTTCACTCTCTCAAAATAAATGCCAATAAGATGCCCGAGGAGACCGTGATGATGGCGGAGGAGAGGAAAGAGTTTTGAGGAGCATTTCCAGAGTGCGAGAGATGGTTTGAAAGACGTCAGCAAGAGAAGCCAGGATGCCTTTAGAACCGTGTCCTCCGAGCTAAGAACCAAGGCAGAAGGGTGGAGAGACGGCAGATGCTGTGGAAGTGATCAGGACCAGGGCGCCTGTCACTGCTAAGAAAAAGCTCCCGTGGAAATCAGGTGGTCACAGCTGGATTTCAAGCCCTCAGACAGGAGGTAGATGGATCAAGGAAGAGCTGCCCTTAGAGGCAGGCTTCCAGAAGAAGAAAGGGGCAACGCTGTGGCGACTAGCAGAGAGGTTGGGCTTGGTGCAACTAAAAGAGAGACAGTTCGGCTGAGCTTCTTGCAGGCTGAACACTGCTGAGCTGAGATCCAGCCGCGGGGCTGTGGGTGGGCACCTCTTAGCGCCTAGATTCCTCACTCCATCTGCTCCCACCTCTTCTGGCTGCATCCACCAAATGCCAGCCTGGCTTCAGCCAAACATGGGAGCGAACACAAATAGTGGGACTCAGAGAGCCTGGAGAGGGAAACCAAACCCCGTTTTTAATCTTCGAAGAGGGCTGTGGGTGTAGTGGGCTTTTGAAGAAGTGAGCAATTACTTTAGTGATTTGCATTTTCATTGTGGAAAAGAGTACATCTTGTTAAAGGAAATGTGGACAGATTTCTGCATTCAAAGGAGAAAGAAAACAAAATCCACCATCCCATGTGTCAGATATAATAATTGGGTATATTTTAGGGTATTCCCTTTTAGTCTTTTTTGGTCTGCATAGACATTGAAAACTATTGCCGAAACTGCTGTTTAACATTATGCATAATCATTTCTTAAGGTTTGCCTACACTTTATAGAGGACTATCACTTTTCATTGAATAAATTTATCATAACTTATGTTACCATAACTCTATAGTTGAATGGTAATGTGGGATATACGGAGAAGATAAAATATCTAAAGACCACGGAAAGAGGAAAGAATTGAAATTAATTAAGGAGACCAGAGACGTGCATCTAAAAAGAAGGAGCATACAGACTTTCGGACAGATAGAAAATAAAAGTATTTTTTAAAACTAAGGGCAAATATTTATTCAGAGGAAGATGACAGTGATTAAGGTTTCTTTGCACTTGGTTATGCGGTTTATTTTACTATTGCTATTGTCATTGTTATCGCCACTGAACATTGTGACCTGTTTAAAATTCCGGTGCATTTATGTGTTTATTTCTATAGAGTAGATTGAAAGAGTTCAACTTACTGTGTTGAACATAAAAATAGTATCAATATTTTTATTGCTTTCTAAAAGCCTCATATTCATGTGTAGTCCAAGCACTATATGTGATTGTGTCTTTTTTTTTCTGTCTTTTTAGGGCTGTAACTGCAGCATATGGAAGTTCTCAGGCTAGGGGTCAAATCTGAACTGCAGCTGCTGGCCTACACCATAGCCACAGCAACACGGGATCCAAGCTGCGTCTACAATACACACCACAGCTCCCAGCAATGCTGGATCCTTAATCCACTGATCAAGGCCAGGAACTGAACCTGCATCTTCAGGGATACTAGTCGGATTCATTTGCACTGCACCACAATGGGAACTCTGTGATTGTGCCTATTTCATAGTCATTTTATTATCAGGCTACCAAGTCTATTATTCATTTAAAAAAATCTTTGCTAATTGGAATGGAAACAATTGATCTCTCTAACTTTTTTTTTCCCTACACTGGTCAGATTTAACACTTTTTAATGTCTGCTAATTAACTCTCGTTCTTTCCTTGTCAGTTATTGGTTGAAAACCGCTGAAAACTTGGCGTTAGAATGTTTCAGTTTTTGAAAATCAATATACAGGAGCTCTTTATATAACTAATGTATCTTGTTTTTCAAAGTCATATTTGCTGCAAATATTCTCCCCAATGTCTTTATTTTGATACACAAGTAGTCATCCTTACTTTATAGTTTAGAAAGAAACAATTTGGCCGTTTCATCCTGTCACTTTTCCCAAGATGTTTATCGAAACAATTTATGTTGTGTTCCCTTACATGTTGAAATTTGGGAAGGAATGAATCATTAATCTTGTCACATGAGGATCATGAACAGAAATTACCCACTTAGTTGATTGAGCTAAGTAGGATCCAGAACTGATAACTTTTTCTTAAAAGCAAATCCTCTGGTATGGCTTTCTAATGCTAAAAAGAGGACAACTATAAATTTTTGTATAGGTTATAAATAACCTAGTCCATTCTTATGTTTCCCTCTTTTAAGCACCAGTTTGGAAACATTTGTCATTAACAGTTTCTCATGCTTTGGGTAGCACTTACAGATGCATAACGTCACATGAAGGAGTTCTACAAAGTTGGAGATATTCCACTTTCTTGGTTACTTATGTTACCAGGATTCTGATTGCATTAAATATTCTTTCTTTCACCCCAGAGAAGCATACATCTGCTTCTGCTGACATCTGTTCTCCTTTGTGGGTTCTGAGGAAACATTTCTTTCTTTTTTTTTTGCTTTTCTTCCTGTTTTAGCAATGTCTGTTTCTCATCTTAATAAATCACCTTTGCTTGGCAATAACTTAATAGAGGGAGAATGCATAGCTAAAGAGGGAATGTAAAGCACAGAATATTGAATTCTGGACAAGATTCTTGGCCTGTTGCATGGTATCTGCCAGGCAGTGCAAAGCTAGCTACATGGTAGACTGGTTTCTTTTTTTCCAAGAAGGTTATAAATTATAATATCAAGGTTATCAGTTTCCACCATGTTTAGCACAGAGGAACAGGAATGGTGGACAAGTTAGCAAAGGCTCTGCTTTTGGAGTATAATTCCAAATACTGGTCCTGCTACATCTTTGAATCCCTTTTTTTTTTCCTCTCTAAGGTTACTTTTGTTTCTGGAGTCTGGTGCCCTCCTGGAGTCCAGGAGCCCAGAGGACCACCATGACATCGGCAGAGGAAGTGAGGAAAGAGGCTCTCTTTCACATCCTGAAGATAGACTCGACCTTCCTCCTCCAGGCTCCTGGACCCCTGAGATGCTGCTCATGTATCCTGATTGATCCAATGGCCCACTCAGGGCTGATTCAGCTGTTCAGACTGAAAGGGTCTTGTTGGAAAAAAAAAAAAATCAAGACCATGATATCAACTGCTTAAGATTGCTTTAAGAATGCAATCTTGACTGGGATAAGATAGTCACAATCCATGTATACTCAGGATATATAAAGAACTCCTGAAAACCAATAATAAAGTGTAGAGTCCATCTGAAAACGAGGCAGGAGAACTGACCAGGAAAATGACAAAAGGATGAATCCAAATGGGCAACAAACACTTAAAAAAAAAAAAGGTGCTCGATGTCATAGCTCATCAAACAAATGCACATTAAAGCCAGAAAGAGGATCCATCAGACAATCACCAGAATGATGAAGATGAAGACTAACAATATCAAGTGCTGGCAAAGAAGTGGATCATCTAGAACTCTCATACATCACTGGTCACAGGTACAACCTCTTTGGAGAACTGTTTGGCAGTGTTTTTTAAAGCTAATCATCACATCAACTGTATGATCCAGTAATCTCACTATGAGATATACATCCAAGAGAAATGAATGCATATTTTTACCAAAAGACTGGAAACAATCTAAATATTTATTTTAAAAAAATGGATAAATAGTGATATATTTATACATCAGAACACCATAGAGCGGGAATCAGCAAATATGGCCCATGGGCCAAATCTTGGTAAATAACCTTTGTTGGAACCCAGCCATGCTCATTATGTACATATAGCCTATGGCTGCTTTTGTGCTACACAGGCAGAGCTGAGGACTTGAGAGAGACCATGATGTCCATGACCAACCCCTCTTTTTTTTTAATTACCTGGTCCTTTATAGAAAAAGTTTGCCAGCCCCTGCTATGGAGTAATAGACGAAAAATAGACTACTGGGACAGATAAGAACATGCGGTGACTCTCACAGATATTATGTTGAAAAAAAGAAGTCAGACAGTATTGCAGAATTCCACTTATACAACATTCCAGAATAAGCAAGACTAGCTGATGGTGTTAGAAATCTGACTAATAGTTATATTTGGAGGGCGGGCACACATTGAAGAGGGTATAAGGGAGCTTTCAGGGGCCCTGAAAATTTCTGTTTCTTGATTCCTACACATATAGGAATGTGTTCATACATAAAAGCTAATCAAGCTGTACACACAAGGTTAGTGTACTGACTTCTTTTTAAAAAAAGGACCAGAATCATGAATTTGCTGCCTCTGAAACAGGTAGATTGGCTAAAATTCTCTGTATGTGGCTGAAAGTTTAAAAACCTGTTCTTTTCTGTGACTGTGGGAGAAGCTCAAACCTCAGGATTTTGTTTTGTTGTGTTGCGGTATAATTGACATATAATATTATATCAGTTTGAGGTGGTTAACAATAATTTGATATTTGTATGTATTACAAAATGATCACCACAGTAAGTCTAGTTAACATCCATCACCACAAAAAGTTACAAATTTCCTTTTTTTTTTTGCTCATAGACTTTGAAAAACTTACAGTTACCAAAGGGGACAGGTTTGAGGGGAGGGAGGCGTAGACTGGGGCTTTGGGATAGAAATATTCTAAAATTAGGTTGTGATGATGGTTGTACAACTACAAATATAATAAAATTCATTGAATTAGTTTTTAAAAAAACAAAAAAAACAAATTTCTTTTTCTTGTGATAAACGTTTAAGATTTACTCTCTTAGCCACTTTTAAATATGCCATCCAGTATTAATAACTATAGACTGTGTGCTGTACATGAAACCTCAGATTTCACAACTAAAAATGAGGCTGGCCAAATTTACTTCACCTCCAATTTATGAGGAGATTATAATACATGATGAGATAGCAAAAACTCTTGCTAAATTTGTCATCTACAAGAGTGTCATTATTTCCCCTTAAATGTGCTTCTTTCTTCTTCACTGACCTGTTCTGCCACATTATTTGTTAGATGACAAATTTACTTCTAACAGTGTATCACCAGTTTTGTACTTCCTCGTTCACCTACATCTGTCTCTTTTTTCCTAGTGTATTTATAGTAAATTGCTTGCACAACCCTTGGGCCTACATTAATTTATCGTTGAATGTTTTTCATTTCCCCCTTGTGTCCTTTAACTGCATTGATTTACCCTATTTGATATTTCTTCATTATTCTAAAATTCACTTGGCTGCTGTTCAACACTCTTACTTTTTTTCCCCTTTTGGTCGTCCCAGTGTCCTAATTACCAACCTAACTAGGTTATGAGAACTCCTGCACAGAGGGTCCCCAACCCATACGTTAGAATCATATTGTATGGATTGCTCAAGTTTAGTCAAAGATTGATATCTTTCTAGCTCCCTCTTTTACATAGTGCATCATTTAGTAATCTTGTGCCTTGCCTGTAAACCTACAGTAGCACATGATTTATTCATTTCGTGTCATTTATCCCGGAGAACTAAAATCATATGAAACTGGTAGCCTTTTCTATTAGCATAAATGAAAAGCAGTAAGACGATATCAATGGAGTAGGCTATTGCAGCAGCTGGTAATCAACATGATAATGAAAGATTAAGTCTTCTCCCTTTAAAGCATTCTGGAGCACTTTGCAATTACATTCCCACTGATCTTCATAACATTGATGCAGTAACTGGAAAATAACTAAGTGTTCGTTACAGAGAGAAGACGGGAACAACAGAAAGTGTATGAGTTTTCCATGGGTTGCTTCGTTTGCCACCAGCGTTGCAGATTAGAAACAGGACACTGAGTATGAGAAACAAGACATTTGATCATCGGAATCAAATTTGTGCTGTTTTATCTTAGTTTAGATAGAGAAGGAGTGATTAAAGCCAATGACGCTTTCAGAGTTCCAACTTGAGATGGTTGGGGCTAACTCCTGTTAGCGCAGCTACCCACCAAAGCCTCAACTACTGCTATTTCTAACACCGAGGAATCGCCGACTCTCCTTTAAGCCATCAAGCCTTGGGAGGAAGCAGCTCAGAACAGGCTTGTGAAGAGCCCTTTTAGGGTCATCTTTCTCACAGAACTGAACATTTGAGAGTTTGAAGGACTCTTTGAAGTCATTAATTGAACTGCCTACTGCTACTTGAATCACCTCCACAACATTCCCACTTACTCCTGAGATCACCAACTCCACCTTTACACACTCGAACCACAAAAAGTACTTCTCCTGGGCCCAAATTTTACCAAAGAGCTGTGCTTAACATAGAACTCCTTAAATACTTGAACACAGCTTGGGTACCCTCCTGAGTCTTCTCCTTTCAGGCTCACATATAGCACTTTCTCTCGCCATTCTTCTTAGGGCATGGTTTCGAGTCCCCACTCAGACTTGGCCACTCTCTTTTCCATGTCTTTCATCCCTTAAAAATGGGCAGAAAGGCACAAAATTGAACACTTTTCCAATTGTGGATTGACCAGCCAAAAAATGGAATCAATTATTTGAAATAAGTGATGCAGTTTCAGAATTCAATTTGCTGTTGACCAGAATTTGTTTTCTTGGTCACCTTATCTTATTGTTGGTTAATAAGGGCTTACTCTCTTAACAAGGCCAAGTCCTTTCCAACCGCTTCTCAGCATTCATGGTGCTCCTTATAGATACATTCAAGCTGACAGCCCCTAACATATCAATGTCCAGAAAAAGTCACTGGTGGTGACTTGACCCAAGTTTATTCTTTTTGTTTGGACATGTCATCTCTTGTGTCTTCTTCTATAAGATCTGTGTGTGTGTGTGTGTGTGTGTGTGTGTGTGTGTGTGCACGTGCGTGCGTATCGAGATGAGATTGGGCATGTTCAGGGTGATACCTATTCATACGATATGTATATATTCATATTAACATCAATTTTTTTAATATTACACTAAGAGGCTTAAAAATGCATGTAATTTGGTCATTTACATAACAGTTTACATCAGCTCATTTGTTCAGCCCCTAAAGCTAAGACTGTTTTGTGCTTAGAGCTGGGGTTGTCAAAATTTTCCCTCAAACAGCCAGAGAGTAATATTTTCAGATTTGTGGGCAACATGGTGTCTATCGCAACAACTCAACTCTGCTGTTGAAGGCAGCCATAGACAATAAATAAATGAGTAAGCATGGCTGTGTTTCAATAAAACTTTATTTACCACAACAAGCAGTGGGCAGAATTTGGCCTTTGGGCCATAATTTGAGATCTGTACCTTTGCATTTCTGAAAGCGTTTCACGATGATTAATTTTCTCATCGGCTTCAAACACTGCATGAAAATGGTGTACCTTTAAATGTACATCCAAGTCAGAGGGTTGGGTAACAAGAGAAAGTGATCGCTGGTGAGGTGAATCAATACCCGCTGTTTTCAGGTAAGCTCCCTAAACATGTTCCTCCGCCCCGCTGACACATCATCTTTATTTGGGAAAAAGATTTCAGTAAGAGCTTGCTTCTCTCATTTGTCTTCTGGTGCCTACCTTCAGAACATAAATTTGATTACAATGGTCCCATAAAACTCAATTCTGACAAAACCCTTTATTATCATTGCTCCAGAGCAAGCAGCTGCTACAATGATTGCGCGTGCGCATGCGCAGTCTGGGGCGGGGGCGGGGGCGGGGGCGGTAGTGGCGGATGAGCCTCGGAAGCTCCCTGTCTTTCCAAACCATTCACTGAAATGACTCAGCTCCCTAAAAATCAAGACAAACCAAGAATGCCCATTGGCAATTTCATAATTTATCACTAACAGAACCGCTTAAGGGCTTAGCTCCCGTGGAGGGAATAAATGTCTTTTCCATACGGAGCTCCTGTCTCAGGACTTTGTAACTTCGTGATCTTTGCTGTCTGGACTGACCTAGAGGATTTCTTCCTCCCAGGCCACTGTCATCTCAGGAGCAAGAAGAGGATCACCGAAGCACGTGGCTGTGCTTTTCATGTTCATCTGTCGCTCCATAAACGCCTTCTGAGCACCTGCTCTGTGCTAGGTGCAATGGAAGATGTCATGAAATCAGAAATAATAGACTAGGGCCTCCAGGAACGCAGGCTGGTAAGGACTAAAATGCACAGAAAGACAAATCTCTGGGTTTTACCCCCTGGAAAAATCCCCCTTTTTCAACTCAGGCATCCCCTATCTTGAATATACATTGGAATTTTCTGATCTCCCCTGAGTTACCTTCCTTAGCATTTTAATCTAAGAAGCATTTGTTCTTTTGAATGTCATGCAGTGTGACAAATTAGTTCTCTTACTTTTACTGAAGCACTTAATAAGCTGCTTCTCTTATGCACCCTTACTCTCCCTAGGTGTTCTCACAGTGGAAGTATAACAGCTTTCCTTATTCCAAAAGAGTTTCCTAAGGTTTCATTCGTGAATATTCACAAAATAAAGGTAAAAAGAGGGGCAAAAGCAAAAATAAAAAGTAGGTCTGAAATGTATACTACCTCAGCTGTGTCTTTAATGGTGGTGGTGGTGGTGTGTGTGTGTGTGTGTGTGTGTGTGTGTGTGTGTGTGTGGCAGGGGGATGAGTTTTCTCCTGTGCTGAGAAAAATCAGCCTTACTGATTTATCAAGACAATAAGCACAGGACAATAAGTATGCCAGGTCCTGGTAGCGACAAAGGGCCTTTCTCTACTACCAGCAGAGTTTACAAGTTGAACATTTTGGCCCCCTCCATCTCAACTATGCTCAGGCGGAAAGAATCAGAAACACTAAAATAACATTCAGCACACCCATTTTCACTAGGGAATAGTACACAAAATAAACAAAGTGCCAATTTTTTATGAAACAGAGTCTCTTAATGTTAAGAACATTCTGTGCGTATTTCTTTGAGCTCTGGACATAGAACAGGTAGAGAAAAAGGACACAATCCCAGTGGCTGTCTGTAAGTCCCATTCTTTCCAACTCTGTACTCTTAGGATCTATGCAAAATGGCCCAAATTAAAAGTGAAGATTCAAATCCGTGGAGAGCTGTTACAGTGTACCTCTGCAAACTCAAGGTCCAGAAAACTCTCATGGCCTCATTTCCATTCTCTTTCATTTTTGCAAACATTTCGGTACTTCTTCAGCTGGCGTCTTCCGCCAGGTTCAAGTCAGTGCACTCCTCTGAAAACATGACAATCCAGGCAGAATTTGAAGAGAGCAAAGAGTTAACACGTGCGGCGGGGGGGGGGGGGGGGGGGGGGGGGGGGGGGGGGTGTCGGTGCCCAGAAGGAATTAGCTGCATTCCCTTTTCAATTTCTCTGTCTTCTGGCTAACTTTCCAAACAGATTTAATCACTCTCCCAGTATCAGTCACAATCAGAATCTATCCCCAGTGGCCAGCCACTTGGCTCCCAGGCTTCCGGGCAGCCAACAGCCACCTCCCAACCCATCACTCAGCCCCACCAGCTCAGTTCCTCTGGCATCCTTGAGAGGCTGAGTTACTGGCATGAAAAAATTCCGAGACCCCAAGTTAACATGGGGTCATTTCAATGAAATGAATGGTGAAAGTCATTACGGATGAGGGTTTGATTTCCATCCAAGGAACATAAGTTGCTTTTGGTCGACTCTTCCTCACATTGGAAAGGAGGTTTAGGATTGGAATAACTGCTGTTGCCATTGTTTGCACGTTACTGCTTTCTGGTTGCAGCCCCTGTGTTTTTTTTCAGAGCACTCATTATTTCCTGTCCTTTTGGGAGCAGCAACCTGGGTTTCTCGAAATTAGCATTCTTTTCTCTTGCCTCCAACGGTAGGCGTGCCAAAGGAGAGCTCTTTTAATCAACTCTGTGCCACAAAATAACTTGAAGCCACGACTGTGAAAATTCATCCCCGGAGGTCCTGTCTGCCCAGCTTGAAGTCTTCACTTCTCATTCAATTCCTATCGCTCTGAAGCAAAAGTGCAATTTTTTTTCCCATTTTCTCCAGAACCGGGAATGCAGGAAGATACTCAAGCTGGAGTCTCCGACAACATCAAAGTGGGCTCAGCACAGCCCTCGTTTCCAACCACATGCCATCGGTGCTCTCTGGGTCTCTGGAGAGTGTGAATCTGATTCAAACACCAGGACTCATAGCCCAACCAACCAGCTCTCCCCATGGCTCACCTCCTATGGGCAGGTTTGCTCTCATGCCAGCCCTTTCTAGTTTCCTTTGCAATCACTTGCAGAAGAGTCAGTCATGTCTTTATCCTCTTTGCATCTGTTTATATGTGGCTGCATATATTTGTTTTGCCCTTGTGTCAAGTACTCCTCAGATTCACAATGACTATTCTTTTGATATTCAAGAGGCTCCCCCACTCTCCCCAGTCCGGTATTGCACGTTTTCAGCATTGTCCTTCTCCATCTCTTATATAGCTTTCAGGTTTTCTAAATGACACAGCTAGCATCTCGTCAATGATCGTAATTTCAGGGACAGGATTTTGGAGGTGCAGAGTATTTTAAAGTATTTCCAGCTCTTCGCCAGCCTCTTTCCTGCCCAGATAGACTGGTGATCTCATCTTGTGTTCACTTTCAGAGGCTGAGGTATTCCCTTCTGGGAAATTTTATTACGCGACCAAGGAAATATGGAAAATCACTGCCACGGCACCAAGAGAGACAGCTATTTATTGTAAGCTATTGCTTTTCTTTTAAAAGTCAGATGACAAAATTTGCTTCTGATCCTGAAGTAATATGTTGGTGAAAAGCTAAACTTGGTTGAACTGTCATGAAAAGCAAAACTATAATTTAACTGGATAATGACTTAATCTTTTTGTTTTTGTTTGTTTTTAGGGCCACACCTGTGGCATATGGAAGTTCTCAGGCTAGGGGTTGAATTAGAGCAGCAGCTGCTGGCCTGTGCCACAGCCACACCAGATCTGAGCTGTGTCTGTGACCTACACCGCAGCTCATGGCAATGCCGGATGCTTACCCCACTGAGCGAGGCCAGGGATCGAACCCTCATCCTCAATGGATACTAACTAGTAGGGTTCATTACCAGCTGAGCCACAATGGGAACTCTCGATGACTTAATTAAAATCTGACTTCCCTAGTAAACCAAAAGCCCCTCCCAGGGCAGGGGGAGGACGAGGTCTGTTTCGTTTGCTACTGTGTCCTGGAGGCTTAGCACAGGACTTGGGACTTTGTAGATGGACAATGATTTTCAAAAGGTTTTTGTTCACCTTTCTATATCTATTTGGCAGTGATCCCCAAGCCACTGTGATGGTGTGATGAGAACAAGCAGCCTTTGCCCACTGGGCTCCACCTCCTTCTGGGAGCTCTCCATGAATCCCAGCAGGGCAAGCTGGTAGGAAGTGGCTCTCAGTGGCCTTAGTCTCTTATGAGGCTGGTCGCCCGAATGGAAGTAACTCTAATCCAACTTCCAGCCTGTGCCCACGGAGGGGGACACTTTGCGACATTAACTTTGCCTTCTGTTACCACGTAGAAGTGTGGGCGACACTCCAGTCTTCAGGAAGTCCCCTGCTACTGTTAGGGACCCACAGAAGCTTTCACATTTTAATTTCTTTTCAAATCGGAAGGAAAAAACGAACATCACATTAATGACGCCTTCCTATATTATATACATCTTTACTCTAATGCAGTTGTAAAATATAATTATATATTATGTGAGTGTTCAATGCAGGAAGGGGCCCACAAAGACAAAAGTGCCCGTGAAAGTCATAACGTTGCTCTAGTCCCCAAAGACAATTAGGTCCAGAACATGCTGGAACTTCTCACTACCTGGCAGTATTGAAAAAGCTCTTCAGGGAATATAGTTTGTTTCAGCTCCGGGCTCCACTCCCATGACACTGCCACTCCACCCCCAGCCCAGACAGATCCCCAGGCTATGTTCCCCTGCATTCGCAGCCAGCACATCTGCCCAGGAGCATGCTGACTCAGAGACAGAAACGGAATCTCTAAGAGATGAGAAAGATCTGCCCCCACCCAGTATTTGGCATAGAGAAGGGCACCATAAGTATGGAATGCAAGAACGCCATTGTCATGTCCTGGAAAGAGGGCGGGGGTGGGGGGGTGGAGCCAGAGAGACCCAGGTACAAGCATTGGCTTCGCCACTCACTAGCTGAGTTGTCTTGGTTAAATCCCTTAATGGTTCTGACGGTCCTAGTACCAAGATGCTCGCTTTCTCAAACTCTTGAGTGGCTCACTACTCTTTACAGACATGGCTACAGAATCCTCTGCGGTTTTCAAAGCCCTTCAAATCTGACTGATGCCCTTCTGTTACCACTGTCCTTCTCTCTTCCTCACACCTGCAGTTTTGCTTTAGCAAGTCTAATTTACTTGCAGTTTTTCAAGTCAGCCAGGTCTTCTCATACCTCTGTGCTTTTGCACATGCTGCTCCCTCTGACTGAACACCCTTCCCCCACCCTCCTTTGTCTGGCTAGAAAATTCCTACCTTTTTCCACATACTCTTTGAGTCTTAATTCTTCCCTCCCTCCCCATTATTAATCCTTCTTCTCACTATAGGATAGCTTAAAAATGAAGATATTTCTTAAAAGCACTTGTAGTTAGTTCTTAGGAAATTAGATGTAGTATTTATAATTTCTTACCATTTAGCCGTTAATAAATCACCATTTAAACATAGTCAGGTAGAGTGGAAAAATGAGATTGTGGAGAATTTTCTTTCCCATTGTTAGTCAATCTTTCAGCTAATATAAAATCTGAAATTTCATGCGGAAGAGGTAAGGAAAATTGAAAAAATTCATGGGAAGGGAGGCCCTAACTTGTCCATAATATTTCTTCCCACCCTCTAACTCCTACGCTATCATGACTATAAAAGCACAGCTTTATCTCAAAAGCAACCAGGCTTTTCCAAATATTCCCATTTTTACATTTTGGTGTATTTTGGGCCATAAGTTGTCAGAAATTAAATGAGTCAAATTTGGAAAGAGCTCAAACTTCCATAACATTATTAACCATGTGCCAATTTTAAATTTGGCTGGTTGATATATAAATGGGGGAAAACAGAGTATAATTTTACAAAACTCTTGATAAAGAGATGAAATCTAGATTTTTATTAAGAGGTAGATAGTAATTTCCAAATTGATGATTATTTAAGTTATTAATCCATTAAGCCCATGCTCATTTTATTCCATTTAGCACTTGAACCTGAGAGATCAACTTTACCAAAATAACTTTGATCACTGTAGATAATTCATAATTAAGTTCTTAAAATTGGTTGCAGAATATTAATGCATTTGGACTGAATACATATTTAATGAAAACTCAGAACTAAGTGTTTTCAGCTTCAAATATTTATTATCTGGCCTTTAGATGTCAGCATTCTTTGACACAAGTGTGCCACAGCTTGATGCTTCTGTGGAATTAAAATATGTATTGTATTAACATGAGTGATGATTTATGTCAGAATATACTGTCATCTTCTCTCAAATAAAAGATTATGAAACAGATAGCTATAGTGTATGGGGGGGTGCTGATTTGAAACCTCTGTGTTCAGTTTTTAGCAGGAAGGCTATTTATAAGGCTTCTCCATATTAAACAATATCCAGTCAGTTCTACTGACAGTGAGATGACTTCTACAAATGAAAACGGATGAGCGAAAGGCCTATTAGGGAGAGTGGAAGCCAGGCTCAGATTGCAACATAAACAGGTTTGCAACGACAGAGCCCGTCTCTCCGGAAGAAGGCAAGCCCGGGAACAAGGAGTAGGACATATCAACAGGGTGGTGCAATCAGTTATAAAAGCTATCATGATGTCCCCCGAAATGAACATTTGGAAAAATTCTGAATTCAGAGTCTATTTAAAATGCATTATCCAAGAGGCTATTTGCTATCTTTAGAAGTTTAATGCATTTTAAAGTAATACGCACACATTAGGAAGTGTGAAATCACAAAGCTGGGCAGGGGAAGACTGTCACCAAGGGGTCCTCCATTACCTGGTGCCACGAGTCAGGCAGGGACCCCATTATCGACAGGCAGGTGTCACATTTACATCAGTTTCGCTTGCACAGGTCAAGGTAGCCGGGAATCAATTAGTAGAAGGAATTTAACAGGCCCTACCTTTTTGAAAGCTCATATTCGGGAATATGTGAAGTATTTTCTTCCTGAAAACTCTTCGGTACATATGAATATATTCATATACATAAAATATGTATTTTTAAGTTTATTTTGGGGGGGGTCAATTATACCCTGTTGAAGAAAACTAAGAGTAAAAGATGATTTGATCAAGCAAGGAGCTATTATCTCCCGTTATTCTCGTCTGGTATATAATTTTGGGAAGAGAAACTATAGTTACAAGGCAGAGAGTTGTGGTTTAGTTTTGTAAAGAATAGTGATGAATGCTAGCTCTGTAGCACGACTGCACACCTAGCAAGATCAAAAGAGATTTTGTGGAAGTTCCCATTGTGGCCCGGTGGAAATGAATCCGACTAGTAACCATGAGGTTGCGGGTTCTGTCCCTGGCCTTGCTCAGTGGGTTAAAGATCCGGCATTGCCCTGAGCTGTGGTGTAGGTCTCAGATGCAGCTTGGACCCTGAGTGGCTGTGGCTGTGCTGTAGGTCAGCAGTTGTAGCTGGGATTCGACCCCTAGCCTTGGAACCTCCATATGCCTTGGATGCAGCCCTAAAAAGCAAAAATAAAATAAAATAAATGAAAAGAAAAGACAAAGAAAGAAGATATTTGTGGATATAATTTTGAGGAACAGAATGACAGTGGTATTAGTTTATTTAAACGCTTGGTTCTATTTATATTAGAATAAGACATCCTTAAATGTCATTGTATATAATAAAAAAAATTCTAAGTTTCTTATATACCCAGGAATCCCTAATTAATTTGTTAAAAAAAAATTCATTTCTCCTAACACTTATCTACATTTCTCATCTTGAGGAATTCTGGCCTCTCCATAGACGAAAGAGTGAGAGATGGTAGTTATCGTGAAATTGCTTTAAGTTATTTTATTTATTCCTGCTATCTTTTCTATCACTGTAGAAACCACCCAAAATCTTATCCTAAGTAGACAAGATCTCAGTAGGAGAACTGTGGGATTAATTTTGCTCTAATAGCCACTTGCAACTCCTACATTAGGAAGTTTAAACAAATGGGACTTTCGTGTGGGTATTTTATGACCTGTTAAACCCCCCCACCACAGAAGGTCTTAAATATCATGGAGAGATGCATGTCAGTATTTTGCTTACACTAGATATTTCTTTATTTCTTTTCTTTTTTGGCTGCACCTGTGGCATATGGAGGTTCCCGGCCAAGGACTGAATCTGAGCTGGAGTTGTGATCTGTGCCACAGCTGCAGCAACGCCGGATCCTTAACCCACTGTGCGGGGCTGGGGATTGAACTGGCACCTCCACAGAGACAAGCTAGATGATTAACCCACAGTGGGAACTCCTGGACTTTTAAAAAATCATATAGGAATGGCAATAACAATACCTTTCAGTTACAACTTGTGTGTGATGCTGGCAAATACACCCGGGGCCTGCGTTTTCTCATTTGGTAGTTGGGGTAACAAGGCCCACCTTGCTGGATACAAAGAAGAAAAAGTGATGGAACGAGGCGTGGTTTGCAAAGTGTAACGAGCTATCCTGAGATTAAGCAACTTATATGCTTTGCAAGTCGCAAAAGACTAATGACACTACCTGACTGATCTTTGAAAAGTCCTCATGTGACAGAAGCAGGAATTCATGGCACAGTTTTACAGATGAGAAAAATGAGTTTTCAGGGTTGTTGAGCTGTGTGTCTAAGGTCACACTGCTGGTATGTAATGGCGCTAAATGTCCAACCAGATGGCCAGTCACCAAACACCTTGAAAGCATTTAATTTTTCCTCCTTGCTTCTCTGCACTTCATGTGGCATCTTGGAGATAAGGGCTAATCCATTTCTGCAAATGGAAGGACGGTGACTGCTCCCCACTCGATCACACGCATCCGACCACTCTCCACCCTGCTCCACATGCGCGTTCTCACTTTCATCCCGTCATCCACACTGTGCACGATTGTCTTAAATCCTGCCCCCAGCTTTGAAGAGAATGAAGATTCTGTGATGCTTTCAAAGGCTCATCTCACTGTGCCGTGGCCCCATCAGTTTTTCCAGCTTCAGTTCTTCAACCACCTAGCCCTTCTCGCACTTCGTAGAACAGTCAGGCTGGTAGCCAGCCATCTCGTGCTTGATTAGGTTACAACTTTTCTAATCCTTTTGTGTCTGTAATGCTCATCTCTCTGAACTGGATTATCAAGTCAAACATAGGGAATGAAGCTACTTAAAAAAAGAAAACCTCTTGGGTTAGAGCATGATGGAAGAGAGCATGAAAAAAAGAATGTATATATATATATACATGTATGACTGGCTCGCTTTGCTGTAGAGCAGAAATTGAATGAACATTGTAAATCAACTGTACTAAAAAATTAAATCTACAAACTTTGACTTCTGATTGTGGATTAGATTAAATCTAAGATTTTCTTAAAATAACTTTTTTTTAGTTCTGATGACGGTATTTTGGTTATATTTTTAAAAAGAATTTGTATTTCCTGGAGAAACATACATGAGTATTTAAGGATAAAATGATATAAATCTAAAGTTGGTTTGAAAATAATCTTGCAGGGAGCGGAGGAGGTGGAGGTGGAAAAAAGCAGTGGGGTAGAGATAACAAAGATTGACCATACGTGGCTAATTATTGAAGTGGGATAACAAGAAAATGGGAAATCACTGTATACCATTCTATTTATTCTTGTGTGTGACTGAAAATTCTCATAATAGAAGGTTAACAAAAATGGAAAAAAAGGCTGGCACAAAGGCAAACGGATACGCCCCCCAAATACTGGTGAAATATCAGCTATGATAACAGACTTGGCGAAGTCATCGACATACAGTGGAAATAACCACACTGTTCACTTTCAGTGAATTTCTTGTTTGGAAGAGAAGGAAAGCTTTCGAAGAGCTCTCACTCCAGAAATAAGCTTTGCTGGGAATTAAATCTTTCCTGAGAGAAGCAAGAAGAGGAGAATCAGTGCCTTCTGTGCCGCTCTGGTTTCTATACCTTCGCGTGTAACACTATTTATTGTCCATATTTGTGCTATGTGATAAAGAAGATTAAATATGGGTGGTTTCGGTATTGGATTTCACTTTTAACTATCCATAAAGTAAACTATTTCCCGAGCAAATTAAGAATTACAACGTGGAGAGCTCAAGTGTCCATCCAGCTGCCTAACTAAAAATGGAGAAGAAAAAATGGAGAATAATGGCTATAATAAAATTTTAACCCAAGCTCCTGAATTCATTAATTTCTTCACACCCAAAGAGAAACGAGAGATGGCAGTCACCTCTTCTCTGCTCCCTCGTTTCTCTTAAGAACGGTAACCTGGATTTCCAAACAGAGCAGCTTGGGGGTGTTGAATCTCCAGGCTCCGGGGGTGGGCCCTGCACACCCAGCCCTTGGCCACAGAGCAAGTCACAGGCTAAGGAACAGACCCACTCTGAAACAAAAAGATGTGAAGGAACCTTTGCTGAGGGAGAGGCAATTTAATAGAACTCTTCCCTGTTGCTCATGAGCCAGGAAGTACTCAGCCTCAGTTAAGGCTGCAGCCGCCTTGAATCCCAGTGTAGCCAGTCTTGGGTGGGGGCTGGTCACCTCACAGAAGGCAGAGCAGACATGGAGTGACACTGGCTCCAGGAGACACTGCCGAGTTGCTGCATTCAGCTTCCCTTGAAGCTTACTTTCCCCCTTGACTTCTCAGTTTTGAGATGCAATACATTTCCCTCATTATCAAAGCTCAAGGAACAGCCATAATCTATATGTGTCTTCTTGTCTGCTTTATGACTTCATCACAGTCCATCTCCAGATGGCTGACCTAAATGATAAATCTGATGTGTTCTGGTACCCAGGTGTTCGGGAAGGAGGATGAGCATTTACCACAAATACCAAACCTCATGAAAAATGTCTGTAAACACGCGAATGAAACATGTCCACGGCCACAGTACTTTAGAACAACTAATCATAAGCACCAAGAGTGAAACAAAGCTGACTGTGTCTATCAACATCAGTGACATATGCCAATCTACTTCTATCAGTGACTGAAAACATAAAGATCAGAAATAAACTTAAAAGCTAAAAAAGACTTTGTAAATCCTTCGTCTTC
The DNA here is from genome assembly GCA_004024745.2 of Catagonus wagneri. Classification (NCBI taxonomy): domain Eukaryota; kingdom Metazoa; phylum Chordata; class Mammalia; order Artiodactyla; family Tayassuidae; genus Catagonus; species Catagonus wagneri. The sequence continues at coordinate 3,186,715 of PVHT020002874.1, read as the reverse complement.
CAGGGAAGAGCAAATAGCCGAGGAAAATAAAGACAATGGCTCTGCTTTGTTTATTAGATTCTT
>PVHT020002874.1:3062815-3186552 GCA_004024745.2 Catagonus wagneri | reverse complement strand
GGAGCGACTCCGTGAGATACATCAATAGCCTCTGGCAGAGAATGAAGTAGAGCTTATTAGAACTCTTCACCCTGGAACAGAGAGAACTTAAGAACAGAGAACTTAAAGTCTGAAAAGTTAAGAATGGCAATTGAGGATCATCTGAAAGTCTCTCATTATGGTGATTTGTCGAAATGAAACATTCCTAAATCAGTATTCCAGCCTTAAACGAAATTACGACAATTTAGTTTTGCTTTTGGGTTGGCTGTGGTTTGAGCCCCATATGCACATCATCTAAATGAAGAAAAGAGACATAGGCTTAGTATTTAGAGAATCCAGACTAAAAGGCCTAGAGAGAGGGGAAGATCTTTCCTAAAAGGGGACAAGCATATTTTAAATTAGTGAATCAGTAAGTCTTTGCTGAAAGCCAGCTGTTATCTAACACTTGGCTAGGAGTTGAGCTTATCGGGGCTGGTTTCACGGACATGAAGCGGTCCAGTATTTAGAAGTGCCTCATGCTCTGTTTAATGCCCTTTTATCACAGCTTAAAATTCTTAGTGATTGTTGAACAGCGGGCTTTGCATTTTCATTTCGCTCTGGGCCTCAGAAACTAAGTAGCGACCCCCAGTACGTATGTATGTTTTACTCCCTGTCTGTCACTTGTAGACCATTAGAGGAGATAAGACCATAAGACCCATATATCCAAAATAATTAATGAACAAAATTATGGTTTCAATCGATATTGCCTAGATTAACTGTCACAGAGCACCAAAATGGACAGGACAGTTGATTAGACATAAGGCACTGGATACTAAATCATTCATAAAATGATAATATAACAAGCATAGCAAATCTGGGAGAATGGAGGCATGGATATGTACAGGCAGGACAGAATGCATTATTCCTCACCCTTTTTCTTAATCCAAGTGACCATTTATTGAGCAATGACCTTGTAGCAGACACATATACTAGCTGAATAATTCTCACACAGTGCTTTTTACCAAGTGAGGAAACTGAGGCTCAGAAAGAGTGAGAAATGTGTTCGAAGTCCCACAGCTAACAAAGAATGATGTGGAGGAGTTCCCATTGTGGCACAGCAAAAACAAATCTGACTAGTATCCATGAAGATGTGAGTTCGATCCCTGGCCTCACTCAGTGGGTTAAGGAGCTGGCGTTGTCATGAGCTGTGGTGTATGTATGTAGGTCGCAGATGTGGCTCGGATCCTGAGTTGCTGTGGCTGCGGCGTAGGCCGGCAGCTACAGCTCCGATTCGACCCCTAGCCTGGGAAACTCCATATACCACAGGTGCAGTCCTAAAAAGCAAAATGAAAACAACAAAAAATATGTGGAATCCCTATCCCCATCCATCTGCATCCAAACCCTACATCTTGTTGCTCTTTGTTATCTCTGCATAGGTGGGTGAGCCGTTGCCTAGATGTCACCTGATACGTGTCACAGGTGGGGAACACGCATTTGTACACGTTGGCAGAAGGGGGTGAGCAAGAGTTGCAGCGCCCAGCTGGGAAACATGGTACAGGGTAGGGTAAAATATCAGGGGAGGATGGTGATGATAAGAATGCGTGTAATTGCTATTATACACTATGTCTTGTAAATATCCTTGTTTTCTGCATCAGTTAATGGAGATACCCAAGATGATACCAGCCCCTGATGCTCCAGGGTATCCATCAGACCTTTCTAAGTAAATGTGTGGTTTTACCAGCATCTCATCTGGGTGAAGGGGCAAGGGGCCAGGTGTCTGAAGCTTTATATCAGCCCAGCCCAGATTAGACTAGCGAGAAAGGAAGACTGTGGATTTGGGAATGTGGAATTGAGACGTTTAGGGAAAATTAATATCATCACAGGACAGGGGAAAATATAGGGTAAGAAGGAGGGCAGGAAGCCTTCAAAATGGCATCTATTAATTCAGGAGTAAAATGAAGAGAAAGCGACGGTGGGAATGGAAAGAAAAGAATGAGAATAAAAGGCATTTCTGAGAAACAGAGGTTTTATTAAGGGCAGAGACCATCTCTTGGTAAAACTGTACCACCTGCAGAGTTCATATTCACCTCTCCCTCTCATTTTTCCTTCCTATTCTCCTCCCCCATTCCACTTATCTCACCCCTTGCTATCCTTTTCTGCTTCTCTTTCCCCTCATCACTCTTCCTCCTTTGCCTCCTTCTGTCTTTACTCTCGGTTTGTTGAAAGTTAGGCTATATTTTGAATGCTTATCCTTGGGAATGTTTTTCTAAATTGCTTTTAAATTAGGCATTTCGTTTACGAATTGTGTTCTCTTTAGAGGAGTTAATGGCATGTGAGCTATCATCTTTTTCTCTGTGAATTAGTTTGTTTTTAAAAAATGTATCATCAAAATATGTACAAGAAAGGGTAATTATTCAATTCAAACTATAATTGTGTCTAATTGACACTCCAGAAATATCCTTCCTAGTAACATCTGAAACAATTTATTAAGATTTGTTTTTGAACATTGATTCATCATTAGTATCTCATGTGCAGCAGAGAAAAGGCTCTTCATAATTTTGTTATTATGGAATGCATATTCTACGGAGGTGTTCTACATCATTTCTCAAGCACCATGATGCAAACTCTTAACCAAGCCCTTATGTCTGGAGCAAAACTGGGTTTGTCGACCATTAGCAAACTGGCTGTCTGCCTTTAGGATTTAGACAGAAAACTCTGCATTGCCAGGTCGGTGGGGAATGGGCTGCTGGACTTTTATTTTTTTCTTTTTTATGGCCACACCTGTGGCATACGGAAGTTCGCAGGCTAGGGAACTTCCAGCTCAAATTGGAGCTGTAGCTGCCGGCCTACACCACAGCCACAGCAATGCTGTATCCAGGCCACGTCCTCACAGCAACGCTGGATCCTTAACCCACTGCGCGAGGCCAGGGATCAAACCCGCACCTTCATGGATACTAGTCGGGTTTGTTACCGCTGAGCCACAACGGGAACTCCCAATTACAGTTTTATAAACAGTAACTTATGAAATTTTTCAAATAGTCTTTTGAAGAAGGGACAGATCTCTTTTTTATAGATGAGGAAGTTAAGGCCCGGGAGGTGAAACAACCTTGCTCAAAGTCATACATTTAGAGACAGAACTGCCTCAGGCAAACTGAGATTCAAATCCAGGAGTCTAGCCTCAGGATCTCCTCCTGTTCACATAACCACTACACTTTTCAGTCTTTCTAACCACCTTCTACCACATCTGCTTTGTGGCTTCTGGCAGAGTCCCCTGCACACAGTAGGCAATCAAGGTAGGCAGGTTTTTAGAACTGGATTGAATTAAATCGATTTAGCTGAAGCCCGGAGAGGATCTCCCTAATCTGAGGATATAAAATGTTAACCATGGTCTCTCCCCAGTGCTCGCCTAATTACTTGGATCCATGGCTATCAATCTGGCGATAGGCACCCGAAAAATATGCAGTAGCTAATATGAGAACCATGTATATTTTATGTCCATTTGAAAAGCAACACTTCATCACCCCTCTGGGAGCTTCTGGGCATGGATCTGAATACAAATAGGCACATATATTGCTTTAGTCATAGTACTTGGCATTGACACCGAGTCTTGGACTCATCTGTCCTGGAGCAAATGTGATTTGAACAGTTTGACTAAGTAGAAGACTTTGCAGCAACGGAGAAGATGGCTGAACTTTTGTCACCAAGGTGTGACCATCAGCGCTATGACATTCTGAGCCGGACTGTAGCAGGGCAGACACCACAACAAGACTGGAGTTGCTGTTACTACCCTACAGGTGTACACACTGGCTCACACACTCAGCAACCGCAGTATCTATATCTATGCGTCTGTGTCTATATATATAGTCACAATCACAGCCACGCCCATCTCCATATCTAGATCTTTCCTCTGATAAGCATGATCTGCCTAAAGTATTTGCTCAGAAATGCCCTTGCATCTGTGATGATCACTCACACATCTGGCTGATTCGTCATCTGGCTTCTCAGCAGTCCGCAGCAATGTTGGAACCTGCCAGGTTTTTCTCTGACTTCCTTAGGGTTACCCTGTTGCCTTGGGCCATAACGGGCAAAGCATATAGTTTGACATCACCCATCTTCCTGAAACATATCCCATGGCAGCCATGTGAAGAAGTCAAAGACGGTCTTGCTGTGTGACTCTCTGGGCTTTTGTCCCTGCCCATGTGGCCTAGGCATGCTACTCCACTTCTCTGGGCTTTTAAATTCTCATCTTTTAAACGGTGATGGTGACACTGGTGTAGATCAAATGAGCTAGCGCTGAGCATGTTTTGCATAAATAGTAGGTCCCTTCCTTGTTTCTTTCCCCTCTACTCCTCTGGGCTCCAGGCTCTCACTGCAGGTGACACTCTTGGTCAAGCCCAGGTGTGGGCTGGGGATGTGGCAGAGGACAAGTGTAGACAGGAAGGCAGGCAAGAGATAGCAAATGGTAAAAACTTGGGACTTTATCCTGAAAGTGAAAGACAAGTCACCTAGAAGTTTAAAGCAGAGAGGCGGCTCGATCAGTCACCCTTTCACAGTAGGGAACGCGGAAGTTTGGTTTTCCAGGTCTGACGCTGCACTGGTGTCTCGGGAGGATATGTGTTAAAGGCAAATTGGCCGCAGAGCCTGCACTGAATTGAATTATCTGGGCCTGGAGATCTGCATTTAAGAAAGATTGAATGTTAGCTCTTTGAAGTGTTAGAGGGAGGCAAGGCTGGAGGCAGACAGAGAGGCATTGCTCTGGCACTGGAAAAAGTATAGAGCAATTTGAGATAGTTATATGATAGAATCTATAGCTTGTTAAGCTCAACAATATTTAGGAAGTAAGGGAGAGATGGTACCTGGATTTCTGGCTTGAGTCAGTAGGAGGGGGGTGGGCCATTGATAAGAAACTGGAGGCAGCAAAGAAGATGAGCAGGGCTGAGGGATGGGAAGGTAATCGGTTTTGGACATGTTTTAGGGTGACTACAGGGCATCAGTGGACATGCCCATTGGGAAGGCGGATGTATGGGACTAACGCTCGGAAGAGAGGGAACCATAGATGCAGAGTGGGAATCTTCAAGTTGCTGGAAGGTGTAAGTTGGAGGGGACAGCCCGGGAGGTTGGCTAAAGAACCAGTGCAGACCCTGGGGACACTGGCACTTAAGGGACGTGGAAGGGGAAAAGGGTCCATGAAGGAGGCTGAGAAGAGAACACGGGGCTAGAATACTAGGCACTGCTTGGGGCACTTTTTAAAAATATCTTCAGAGAGCTCAGTGAACAAAATGACATAGAGCACAGAGAATAAATATCTTAAAAGAATGGGAAAACGATTTGGATTTGTTTGTCTATGTAGGTATGATCTATAAAACCTTGGAAGTAAATTAAAGGCCTCTACAGAGAGTCTTAAAAAGCAAGGTTTAAAACTCCCCTCTGTATCCCTTTTTTTTTTCTTTTTCTTTTTACAGCTGTACCTGCGTCGTATGGAAGTTCCCAGCCTAAGGGTTGAATTGGAGATGCTGCTGTAGGCCTATGCCACGGCCATGGCAATGCCAGATCTGAGTCACATCTGCGACCTATTCAGCAGCTTGTGGCACTGCTGGATCCTTAACCCACTGAGTGAGGCCAGGGATCGAACCCTCTTCCTCAAGGATGCTAGTCAGGTTCTTAACCTGCTGAGTCACAATGGGACTTCCCCTTCCATATCGTTTTGATACCATTGTTTCTGGTGCCCATTTTTCAGATCGTGAAACTGAGATGGGAAGGTATACAATCAATACAAGGGCCCAAGTTTGAAATGAACAAAGCTGGGACTTCAAGATAGCTTGACTCCATGGTCTGTAGCCTTCTTCTTTAGGAAAACACCCACGCATGCCATATAAAATTCCATCACAATCGTGGTGTGTGTAAGCCCAGCCAGTGGCCAGGGGGGTGAGGGATAAGGAGACACACATGGCTCTGGGACTCCATGCAGCCTCTCACTAGTTTCCGTGCTGCTTACATTTCAGAGCTTTAAGATCCAAACCCTTTGCCCTATAAATATGAGGAGAAAAGTGTGAACAGGGGAGAATTTGCAATTTTAAAAGGTATATTTTAATGGTTTACAATAATTTTAAGTAGACCTTTCTAACTGGCCTATAAACAATGCAATTTGTAATAATCTTGGACAGCAGAGTAGCTGCAAGAAAAACGATAAAAGTTAAGAAATCCTTCTATGATTAGTTAAATGCAATCTGCATTGTGGAAAATTTGTTAAATTGACACCTTAATCTAAATTTATTACCTCATCTAGGGTAAGTACCTGAACTGAGTCTAGTTTGATTACCTTTAAATTCCCAAGAGCTCCAGCTCTGTGTGTTATTTATATGCAAATGGAGGACAAAATGCTAATATAAATGGCTGTTAGTATAAATGAGAACAATTACTGTTTTTTTAAAGTCTTACATTGATATAGTGATTTTTAATATAAAAAGTACTTTCTGGTATATATTAATTACTCTGCACTACTCTATGAGTTATGTTGTGTACAACTTAGAGATGAGGAAAATTTTTTAGACTAATGCACATCGGACTTAATATACATAAGAATTACCTGCAAATCATGTTAAACTGCTGTTTCTGATTCTGGAAATCTGGGGTGAGGTCAAGCCTTTGCATAAATCACAGGCTCCTGGGTGATGCCCATACTGCTGGTCTGTGGGCCACATTTTGGGTAGCAAGGACCTAGATTTCATTGATCCTTGTACTAATACATGCCATTCCTCTTTCTGACTATCAATTTTTAAGAGACAACAGGTGGGGATATAATGTACACGTAGGGAATGTGGTCAATAACACTGTAACAACTTTGTATGGTGATGAATGGTAACTGGGCTTATGCCAGTGATTGTTTCATAATGTACAAAAATATTGAATCAATATGTTATACACTTGAAACTAATATAACATTATGTGTTAATCATAACCCGATAGAAAAGAACAGGACAATTTTTTTCTACTACATGACATTATTAAGTGGTAGATACGACATAAGCTTTAGATTGACCTCAGATCCCCCAGCTACCAACTGGGTGGTCTTGGGAAAGTCACTCTTGTTCATCCTTTCCCTTTTTCAAAGTTGGTGGGATGATCAAACATGTTAGGATAGGTTTGCATGCTATATAACGAGTTGTTGCTGTTTGCCTTACTTGTGTTTATATACAAGAGTCCTTCCAAATTCAAAGATTCATAATTCGCTTATTTTCTGAGATTGAACACAGCTTTGGTCTTTCCAATATTTGCTCTCATTGATAATAATGATGATCTTTGTTTTGCTAAGCAAAGCATGTTGAACTATTTACAAGGTGAGGGGTGAATGGTGAATGGAATTGGTTTCCTTGATGAGCTGTGCTAGAATATTAATGAAGGGGAAATGGAGGCAATCTGTGTGGGTGTGCTGCTTGGGCAGCAATATTCATTAGGTTCTACTTTGCCTCTGCATATTTTCCAAAGAGAAAATGATTTCTCCTCTCCCTGAACTCTTATTCCACTCATGGCTGCACAACACATAACTCATTTGAAATCACATAGGGTCTTGTAAAATCCCTCTAATGTCAATCATTTAAATTTGTGTTGCTTTTAAAATGTATTTGTAATTGTCGATATGCTGATATATTATTTTCACAAGTCATATAGATTTCAACTCCTAAAGATGGGCATTGTATCTTCCAAACAACTTAATGTATAGTAGGTGCTTAGTAATTACTGCTTGCCTTAATTTCACTTTCTTTAGAGGTAAAAAGCTCCAGTTTTATAATAACATTTTGAGAAGAGCATAAATTCCCTGTAGGATGAATTTCTGTTGTTTAATTAGATAATCAGATTGATACTTTGATGAGAATTACAGCACTGAAGGAATGGGGATTTCAATTTTCAAAAGGGAATAAGGTCACTTGGGGGAAAAAAAAAAAGCAGGCCTTGGATATAGCAACATATCTTAAGTGCCAGTTATGAAGCCAGTAATGTATTGGAGGTGTCATATATTTTTTTCTCCTTTAACTGCATCTCAGTGTCAACTTTAAAAATAGTCATGACAAATAAGGTGAGAGTTAAATTTTATTTGGGGCTAAATGAGGACTATAGCCCAGGAGGCAGCATTTCAGAGCGCTCTGAGAAACCACTCCAAAGAGGTGGGGGGGGGGGATCAGTACGTATGTGATTTTGGTGAGGGGGAAGGTTCATGCAACCAAGCACACGTTTTCAGGAGTTTGCTGCTAGTCTAAGTGAAGGCTACTGCTAGTCATGAGAAACAGAAACAGATGAAACAGATGTTTCATGAGAAACATCAGATGTTAGTGCTTTTCTAGATACGAGGAGATGCAAGAGTTGGGCTTATAAACTGTTCTCCTGAACTGTCTAAAGACTTGCTTTGCCAGTTTTCCCTGAGCACAGAGCACCTTACTCCCGATCTCTACCCTGAGCTCCTTTAAGGGGGTGTTGAGGGTCAGCAGCTGCAGTGGCTCATGATTCAATCCATGTAGTGGCAGATGGCAAGTGCCAAGCTCCAGTTCACATCAGTATATTTTTCCAATTTTATATATTTACCCTATTTTCCCACCATTGGAATAGATGTCCTTTTCTGATCATTAAAAATCCAGCTCGACCATCATATCAGGCATGTACTAAGCCATCAAAACTGTTTGGCGAATGAATGAATGAATGATTTTCTTTGTATAGGTTGGAAGACTGAGAAGCAGCATGTTTAAGGGAATTGCCCAAAATTGCCCAAGGAATGATTGACTGGACTGGGCTCCAACCCACTTCTCTGTGTCTCCAAATCCAATCCACTTTCTAGTCTTCTACAGTAAGTTAGGGACTTCAGACACCCAACTAACACTTATTGATCCCTAGGTAAAGAAGAGGAGGCTGGAAAGTGAATAAACTTGACTGACACTGTAATTCTGACTAGAGCCCCGGGAGTGTTCAGGGTGCTCCTGAAACACCCACTTTATTAGCTCTAGGGCTGCTGTATGTAAAGTGCCAACGCCTACATTGTTTGGATTCTTTGGGCAGACTTTGAGCCTTGGGTCACTCAATATCTGTAGACTGAGCCTCTGTTCAGTGCTCATCCTCCTCTAGTGAATGGAAGAAAAAGGGGTCAATGAAAGGCGAAAGGAGTAAAAGAAAGTGGAAAAGGGGAGTATCTTTAGCAAAGAAATTACATCGTACAGTTGATCCTATAATATGATTCTCACCAATGGACTGCCTGTCACTTACTCTGCATGAGGGATAAGGGGCATTTTTCTTCTTCAAGTGCACACCATAATGCAGGTCCAGCCATTATTTTGTGACTTAGGTTATTTGGTGGATGCCCTCTTGAAAGAAGACTCTGGAAATGCCATGGGAATGCTCTGGTTCGTTTGTCTACATGTGCAACACTGGGTGTTAATAAAGGCATCTCTTTGCCATCAAGGAGCTCCCAGCTCACTGTAGTGATACGCCGTCTCCACGACGTGCAACATTCAGTAGCTCCTTCCCTTTCATTCTGGTTTTTCAAACAACCAAAGAAAACACTGTTGATCCCAAACAAGCATTTGAATGTATTGTGTAGCAAAGGCATTCTAGTTCACCAGGGCCCTTCAAACGTCAGCTTCTGTAGCATCCTGCTCAGTTACGAGGGATGTCATGAGATTAGGAAACCCTAACAACAGGAGGGCTTCCATTGGGGGAATCAAGGGAAACAGATATAAAAGGTCTCAACATTTTTCTCTATTGTTCCATTTATAACAGGTCTTTGCCAGTTATGATAAAAAAGATGGTTTTCACAGACACCAGCTCACCCAAGTCTTTCAGCTCTCTTTATTCCTGCTGCCTGTCTTCCTTAAGTGTCCTCATTTCCTGATATATTTCATTTTTACAAAGATTTTCCCAGTGTAAAGAGTCAGTAATTGACCTTTCGGTAAGCTCAGATCTCTACCCTGCCTCCATTTCACTTCTTGGAGAAGTTTCGTGATTTGATGGGGCTCCGTCTATTAAGGCAGTTTGGGTTTCTTTACACTATGAACTGAGCTAAAATAGCATATTTTGAAATGTTCTGAGCTTCCAGGAGGGGGAGAAAATTAGAGAAAAAAAACTTATTTGGGGATATTTTGCTATATGCCTATACAATGAGAGTGACCAACAAAATACTGGGGTCTCAGTGACATTTTTGGCAGGTGATCCTAGTCAGAATTGTTTACATTTATTCATTCATTCAGTCACTCACTCATTCAACAAACATTTTCTTGGGCATGGATCTACTTATCTCTCTCTACTTCACTGGACCTTACTCCTTCTTTCTGTTTCAACTTAGACATCTCTTCATCCAGGGGAAAAAAATCTCTGACCCATGGTGGTCCCCAAAGGCCATTGGTACTAAGAGTAGCAGCCAAAACAGGCTTGTTGGGGGCAGGTGGGAAGAGATGTCCAAGAGTGCTTCCTAGAAGAAAAGAGAAAGATAAAGAGGGAGAGCAGACACCAGAAAGGAAAAAAATGTTCCAAATGGAGTGCATAGAAGACCCCAAATGGAAACATTTATTGCATTTGAAGAACAATGAATCTCTCAGTATTTCTGAGGAGGGGGAAAGACAGAGGTGAGAAATGAAGCTGGATAGGGGAGCAGGAGGCAGAACAGGAAGAGACTTGTAAAGCATTGTTTTTATTATTATTATTATCGTTGACTTACAATGTTCTGTCAATTTCTGCTGTATAGCAAAGTGCCCCAGCCACACACATATATATACGTTCTTTTTTCCCATATTATCCTCCATCATGTTCTATCACAAGTGCTTAGATATAGCTCCCTGCGCTGTACAGCAGGATCTCATTGCTTATCCACTCCAAATTCTACTGTTTGCATCTACGAACCCCAAACTCCCAGTCTATCCCACTCCCTCCTTCTCCCCCTTGGCAACCGCAAGTCCGTTCTCCATGTCCATGGGTTTGTTTCTTTTCTGCAGACAGGTTCATTTGTGCCGTATGTTAGATTCCAGATATAAATGATAGCAAAGCATTCTTAAAGCGTTAGATTTCACAGAGAACAAAAGAGAGTGAGATGGTCAGATCTGAGAGAGCATATGATGGCACTGGCTATAAAACGGAGAGTGGATGAGGGAGGTGAAGGAGGAGGGGACCCGCCAGGAGGCGGTTACGATACTACATACAGGCAAGAAAGGATGGTGGTGTGAGGTACGCAAAGGGCAGATGGGGTTAAGTGGACCAATTCCAGAGCTGCTAAGAGAAGATGGTTGACTGGAGGTGATTACTGAATTTGTGGAGTGGAGGAGGAGGGCAACTGAATGGTGTGTCCACCTTACTATACTTGAGCAACTGGAAGCTAGGGCACTGTTCCCTGAGATGAGAAGGAGGCTCTTGGGATGGGGGGTGGGGTATCATCAAGTGTCTGGGACACTGAACTCCACGTGATTTCTCTTACATCAACCTATGCCTCTTTTCTGAGAGATTTCCTGAGGTACAAGGCAGCATGCCGGCTGATGTGACATTCAGGAAGATCTGTCTTGGAGAGTTCAGTCTACTATGGATAGAAAACATTCACAGAAAATTCCCAGAGGAGATAGAACATGCAAAGTGCCACAAAGTGCAAGGTAGGCTGGGGGTGCGGTGGGGGAGCAATCATTTCGGCGGGTTTGGCCATCTGTGTGTTGCTTAACCTTTCTGTTTATTTCTTCTCTCATTTGTCAGAGAAGCTAAAGCCTTTCCTTCCTTCCTTTCTTTCCTCTTTCTTTCTTCCTCTCTTTCTTCCTTCCTTTCTTTCTTTCTTTCTTTCCTCTTTGTCTTCCTTCCTTCCTTTTTCTGTCTTTCTTCCTTTATCTCCCTCTCTCTCTCTCTCCCTCCCTCCTCCTCCCTCCAACCAAACATTTGTCTCTAGAATTCTGTATAGGAATTGGGGCTCAGACTTGCAAAGCTTGGTCTCCTGGGCAGCAAACATCACAAGTCCAAATGTGTTGGCTTGTGTATGGCATTCTGACCCTCCTTTTGATTAGAAGTCATTCCCTTCTTCTAATTCTTCTGAACGGATGTTCAATGCTATTCAAGGTTTGAACCATAGGACTTCATACTGTCCTATCAAGTCACTCTCTAAAGACACAATGAGAGTACATGTGAACAGAGTCTACTCAGGTCGAAGGCCTTGGACCGGTGTCCCGTCTTTATTCCCATTGCTACAACTTCTTCTACTGCCCAAAATAACCTCTCCTGCAGCTTTTCCTGGGATAAGCAGCCCGTTCAACCTGGCATTCTCGGGTGCCTGCTTCTCAGATATTGTCTCCACAGGGCCCTCTTGGGGAACTTTAATTCAAGGCATGCTGTGAGATGTCACCCATGCAAAGGTGATTAAGACACCACTTCCGCTGCCGTCAAAAATTACAATCTATTGTGAGAGATCAGAAATGTATGAGACCATGGAAAAGGGGTTATGTTTTGTCAGTTCATCCTTCTAGGAGAACACATGGTGGTGTCCACACTCAGTAATTTCCGTGAGTTAGGCATCTCGCTAATGGGTCATCATACTTGAGTTCGCAATACTCCCAGCTACATCATTCTCTCCATTTTGCAGATGAAGTCAGAGAGACTCTAAGAGGTTAACTTGCTATCCAAAGTCCACACATCCAGGGGGTGAACCCAGAACTGTCTCACTCAGTGTCTGCTTTCTGAATCTCTCCTCTACCCTTGCCACTCTTATCAAATATACTTGGTGCTTCTGTTTTCTGCGTGGGAGAGGCAAAGAAGATACCTTGTAAAGAACCACTGAGTGAGTGGCGGGGACTAAACAGGGTGCTGAAATGACACCCAATAGCCAAGTGAATAGTTTCAAGTGAATATTTTTACCTCGTGCTTACATCCTACAGTAAAAATCCATCAGTTAAATTAAGTTGCAGTTGTCTTTGACTCGCAAAATAACGTCTCATATTTCTATTGAATCTATTAGCTGCATCAGCTTATTTTGTTTCTATAATTCAATGCAACATGTTGCTTTCTATTTGCTATCCCCAGGACACCCTTGTAAACAAGATGTTTCCTGTAATGGGTTTTTCCTGGCAAAACTCATTTAATAAGCAAATATCTCCAATCCGTGGTAATATGCGCTGACAGCCTCCTAAACGTATTTGAAATATGAAGGCAGTGTTTCCAAGATGACTCCAGCCAATTGCTTTAATACTTCAATAAAAATAACTGCTATTAGAAGGTTCAATACTGAAGGCACATCATTTCAATCCTGGTTCATAAAATTTAATTTGGATTTATTTCCGGATAATGATCATTGAGAAAAGTATGCATCGGGATGGTCGGGCACCTGAGTAAGGACCACTAATCTGTTCCGAGAGATTGCTGGGCTCCCGCAGGGTGGCTGGCAATATATATACACACACCATTAATTATTTGCTGGAATATTTTCTGTGACATTGGTCTCAAGGTGCTCTGTTCAAATACTGTATCAGCAGAATCTCTGCCACACAGCACTTGACGAAAATGACTTTATATCAAATTGGATTCTCTTTGGCTCTGACCACGACCAGATTTCATGGGTCCACTTTTTTCTTTTTTTTTTTTTTTTGGCCTATAGCTGACAATATTTTTATAAGTGGATACAATTCTAGTTATCTACCGGAATGTTTATGAGCAAAACGGAAAGCATGAAATTAATTCAGCACAAAGAATTTTGGAGCTGGAGGGGACCCCAAGGTCACCTCGTCTAGGCCTCTCAGTTTACTGGTGAGACAACTCCTGAAATAAATGACTTGCCCAGGGTCACAGAGTTGGGCCCAGAGCAGGTTATCTGACTTTCAGTCCAGAGTCAGTTAGGCCAACCACACTGTTTCCACTGACCAGACAGACAGGTATTACTGCCCAACCGTAACCATAAAAGTTTACCTTTATTGGAATTTAGTAAGTATGGTGTATGTTTCATCTAACTTAACCCTCAAAATAATTCTGCACCCCTTACTGCACTTACCACAACACTGAGGCTCGGGCCTTGAAATAACTTTCTCAGTATCACTCAGCTAGTGGTTTGGTAGCCTTGAACCCACCCAGAGAAGCAAATATCCTCTCATAATGATGCTGAGCTGAAATAATTAAGCAGGGTATGGGGAGTACTTGGGTACAGGTCTAACGGAAGTGGTAGGAAAGTAACTGTAAAGTCCCCTCTTCCTTCCTTCCTCCCTCCCCTCCTTCCTTCCTTCCTTTTTTGCTTTTCAGGGCCGCACCTATGGCACATCGAAATTCCCGGGCTAGGGGTTGAATAGGAGTTACAGCTGCTGGCCTACACCACAGCCACAGCAACGCCAGATTCAAGCCTAGTCTGAGACCTCCACCACAGCTCATGGCAACGCAGGATCCTTAACCCACTAAGCAAGGTCAGGGATCGAACCCACATCCTCGTGGATAATAGTCTGGTTTGTTACCACTAAGCCACAACAGGTACTCCTGTAAAGTCTTTCTGTGTGAAAAGAATTAAGAAAATAAGCTGGAGAAGCCAGAATAAGGAGCGGGGGTAGCCCAAGACTTAAGAATTAAATAGAGAGCACGTGATTTTTTCACTTGGAAATTGCTTTATTATCACTTCAGTTTTCTAAGTTTATTTTAATTCAGGTCATCCGGCATTGGCCATTTTCTGTTTTAAATTCAGTAGTGTCCAAATTTATCAATATGCACTTTCAAAGCATACAGTGATTTTAGGAAATCTAAGGTAATAACTTGCCTCTAGTAGGAACGAAATGAATGTTTGAAGTAGACTTCAAGGACAAATGAAAAACATTATCGCTCATTTGCAGCGTTTTATTGCTTTTCTCTGTTAATAGTGGAAATACATACAACCTATTTCTTCATTTGGCAAATGAAATCACAAATGCATTTTGCCAAATTGTAACATGAATATAATTATCGGGATTCATTTTATTTCCAAATTACCTATGTGCTTTTTGGCCAGGTCGATAACTACTTTATTTCTATGCAATTGCATTTTTGTATCATTTTTAATGTATGACAACTTGTATGAGACTTTCCATCTACAAAATGTTATATGATCTCTCTTTTTTAATCTTGGGAGACATATTGTCTAGGAGTTGATTTATGACCCTTCCTGAGTAACCTTGGACATGTCTCTATCTTGCACATTATTGATAAAATGATTCAGCTTTTGCAACCTGAGATTTGAAAAACACTGTCATCTGGAAACTCAAGAAAGATAGTTTTTTGAAAGGTATAATTACTCCAAGGATGAAAAAAGGCAGGCATTTTTCATAAGTTCAATTTTGCCAGGGTCCCAAGTTGGTAAAAGGTATTAATAATAATTGTTGAAGGAAAATTATCCTCTCAAGGACTGGAGATAAATGTTTGATTGGTGAGACTGTCCTAGATAGTAAATTACAACTGTGTCTAGAGGAAATCACACAGCTTGTTTTTTTTTTTTATTTTCTATTTTTAATATACTGGTGGGTGGGTGTAAGTCAATTCAAGAAAACATTTATTGCGTGTCTACCATGTGCCAGGCACTCTGCTGAATGTTAGGGAGACCAAGCTGGGCAATGCGCTGACTTTAAGGAGCTCACAGAATTGCTGGGAAGCAAGTTGTGAGCCTTGACAAGGCAGAACTCGCAGAACCGTGGATCCTTGCATATGTTTACGTGTTTTGAAATGGATGGTACTGGCTAGTTGCTCATTTAAATTCTGCCTTCTGATTCTTTCATGATCATTTACTTTAAGTGTAAATGAAGTCTTGGCCTCTCAGATTTCTTGGACACTGAAAAATCCATTTGGTCCTCCTATCAGCTGTTACTATTTTCTCTCCCTCAATCTCCAGATTGGGTTAGTTGCTTCACTCTCCATGTTCCTTCAGCCTTTGTTTTTACCTTTACCATAGCACATGTTCCCTTTTTTGGAATTACATATTTACTTATTTATAAGTGTGCCTCTGATTATCTGATTGACTGATTATCTGATTATCTCCTAGAGAATAAATTCCACTTATCTTCAGATTCTTCCAAACTTGGAAAAATCCATGGATTTATGGAAACAAGTCATAAGAGTCTGTGGAGCTAAAAAGTCACCTAGTGTAGAATCGTGGTAACTCCTACAAGGTATATACAGCACTTACGCTTTCATGCAACCATAGGAAAAAGAACTTAGGCAAATCATTTAATCTTTCGGTCCTCAATTCCCACACAGAGCAACTTAAGTAGCTGGGCTCTCTGACTATTAATACAATGGACGATTTATCACCTGCCTGTCTTCTTAAAGATGAAATCTGACTCTAAATCAACAAGTCTAAAAATTTCAAAACTTCAGAAGCATATAAATAAATAGTGATCTATTATGTACAAGGCGATTTACATAAAAAGAGTAGGAGGTAAGCGGCCAAGCTAAAATTCTAACGTATTTTATCTAATTGTCCATCTGTCTGTCCACCCATTTGTTCGCTCAGTCATTTAATAAATATTTGCCGAGTGTTTACTAAGTGCTAGGCATTATTCTAGGCAGTTGACCAAAACAAACGAAACCTAGGCTCTTCAAGGAACTTATTCTGTAGTCAGTATTTCAAACTCTAAGCCTTTTCTCATGAACCATGTGACCTCCAGGTATTGTTATTGAATTTAGTCATACAAATCTCTGCACCCCCTCAGTTTGTCTTAGGCCTGTTCCTTGGGATTTTATAGTGCATAAATTTAAATACGTAAGTCTGTTCCATATTTTAAGAACTGTTAAAATTCTTCAGTTTTATTCCATGCTGTGAGAACATGAACTTCAGTTAAGCATTATCTTTCAGTCCTCAAAGATCACTTTATATTATACGAAATTAAATAGATTAAAGAATAAAAGAATAATTCACCGATTTTTGGTTGCATGCCAGGAGCTGGTGTTTTAGAAAATCTTTGTAAAGTGAAAGTACAGATCTTCTAATACCCATACTTAACATATGAATTATATACTGACAAACCTACTGTAAGTTGAAAATATCATAAATTGAAAATGCATTTAATATTCCTGTCCTAATGAATATGATAGCTTAGCCTAGCCTGCCTTAAATGTGCTCATAACACTTACATTAGCCTTCAGTTGGGCAAAATCATCTAACACAAGGCCTATTTTATAATAAAATGGAGAATATCTCACGTACTTTTTTGAATACTTGACTGAAAGTGAAAAGCACAAAGGCTATCTGGCTTTAGGATTCTAAGTGTATTGGTGGTTGACCCTGGTGATCTGGGAGCTGGGGTTCTCAGCTGCCACCCAGCGGCACCAGACAGGATTGCACTGCATATGGCTAGACTAGGAAAGATCAAAGTTCAAAAGTCCAAGTAAGCTTCCTACTGAATTAATACCAGTTTTGCACCATCGTTGTAAAGTGGAAGGATGCTAAGCGGAACAAACCATCATCAAGTCGGGCACTTTCTGTTTGCAGAGAATTTTGGCACCCTTTCTTTCACACACACACACATACTCACCCACTCACTCAAAGAATGATCTCTTCCTTACCAAACACCTAGGAGCTGAACAAATAATCTGGGGGGTGGGAGGGAGGATATTAATCTTGCAAAGTGAATGCATGGGCACTCCATTTCTGGTGTATTTGTGAGTGTTAACTGAGCCCGAAAGGCAGAGTGGAGGCTGAGTTACTGGGATGTCTCGAGAGGCTGACATAGACCATTCGTGGAAATAAACCCAGACTGCACATATTTGGGGTCACAGCTTGGAAAAAATAACTACTGTTCCCGCCTTGCTTTTAAAACAGTAGGGTCTACGTTTCAACCACGATCTTACAGATGCTGCCTCTTCTGGCTATGGCTGCTTGTTTGCTGGTGGGGAAACAGACACTGCTGCTTCTGTCCTTCAGCTGGATAATTCTCAGTGTCTTTTTGTTCTGTATTGGTAAACAGGACAGTGGCTCTATTAAGAGAGAGCATGTATACATTTTTAATGATAATGCAATCACATTTCCTTTAGGAAATTTCTTCTTTTCCCCATCAGGACAAAATTAAACTTTTAATAACTTTGCTTCAGTTGAAACAAAATATGTGCCTATAAATTTACAGCATGTTGAAATCAGAGGTGACAACTGGTCACGTCCAGATCAAGGGAGACTTTAGGCTATGACAGCTGTATACCCGTTTCTCCAGGGCTGGAATGAAAAGCACACAAATGGCATCTTTCTGCATTTTCTGACTTCCAAATTAAAAGTTAATCAGGCTGGAGTTCCCGTCGTGGCGCAGCGGTTAACGAATCCGACTAGAAACCATCAAGTTGTAGGTTCGATCCCTGGCCTTGCTCAGTGGGTTAAGGATCCGGCGCTGCCGTGAGCTGTGGTGTAGATCGCAGACACGGCTCGGATCTGGCATTGCTGTGGCTGGGGTGTAGGCCAGCAGCTACAGCTCCGATTAGACCCCTAGCCTGGAAACCTCCATATGCCCCGGGTGTGGCTCTAAAAAGCTAAAAAAAAAAAAAAAAAAAATTAATCAGGGTATCTGAGAAGCACGTCATGATTCTTAAATCTGAGATTTGACTCATATTAAAAATCTAGATTCCTCAAATCATATACTTGGAAAAGATCACACTGCTTATGTAGAAGTTCCACCTGTCAAAATCTTGGTTTAAGACTGACTTAAAATGAAAATAAAAGTCACGAGAGAGTCTCCTAGACTAAAACAACTTCTCTCTTGTCTGGTACTAAAAAGTCCAGTAAAAAGTAATTCAGTGAAATTCCCTCAAAAGTACTACAAGGAGAAAGAGAAACACTGTCACATATTCTTGTAAATGTACAAAGTAGACATTCTATTTAATTCTGTACTGTTGTTTTTACATATCTTTTTTTTTTTTTTAATTTGGCTTTTGTCTTTTTAGGGCCTCACCTGCGGCATATGGAGGTTCCCAGGCTAGGGTTCTAATAGGAGCTTTTGCTGCCGGCCTATGCCACAGCCACAGCAACACCGGATCCGAGCCGCGTCTGAACCTACACCACAGCTCATGGCAATGCCGGATCCTTAGCCCACTGAGCGAGGCCAGGGATGGAACCCGCCACCTCATGGTTCCTAGTCGGATTCATTTCCGCTGTGCCACGATGGGAACTCCTACTAATCTTTTTTTTAACGTCAAAAATTATCAGTCAACAGCAAGAACGTTCCTTTGATGCACAAGCAAAAGAACACAAGAAGAGCACTGCTGCAAATAGTGTCAAGAAAGCCTCAAGATTCGGAGAATCTCCTAGAAGAATAAGAGAGAAATCAAACAAAAAAGGCAGTCAGGAATAAAAGCTTTTTATAAGTATCTGAATAAAGCCTTTAAACAGGTTAGGTGAATATGCTAAACTCAATTATGCTCATTTAGGGGACAAAGAGGCACTTACTGAGGAGGGGGAGAGGAGGAGGGGATGCTGGGAGGGTTGGGGTGCGAGGAGGGAGGAACAAGGCGTCCCCCCACCAGGCTGTGCTCTAGATTTTAAATGGCAGTACACTCCTTTATTACCCTGTTTAGAAAAATAAATCATTTCAAAGATACGTATCTACTTCTTGCAGAATACGAAAGAACTCTAATGCTCATTTCTCCTTTGTAATCATTTCAGATTTTGCTCTGACAGAGCTGTTTAGGTAAATTTTTTGTTGCTTATCTGAGATGAGTTGCACTGATCAAAAGCGTAACAAGGATATATTTGCTGTCTGGTGATGTAGTGGAGAAGACAACTTAATTCACTGAGAATTTATTGAGTCTGTGTTACATATTCTGTACAGGTGATGCAGAAGATACAGTGATGAGCGGAATGTGGTCCCCGACGCCCTAGCATTGTAATACAGTCTGTCCCAGCCCTAACTTGATATCTAGACAAGAAATCCGTGCAGTAGGACAAAATATCATATCATGCAGTATAGCATAATATAGTGTAATAAACATGTGATATAAATATGTCTGTAAATATAATAATATTCTATAAAGCTAAGCATAAGCAGAGCAAGGCAACGCCTCATTTAAATGACCCAGAGGGGTCTCTTTTGCTGTGTTTTATTTTTTAATCCATTCAGTGATATTTAACAAAAAGTCCTCTTCTCCATTTAAATACAAGTCGGTTTAGTTCCCGAAAGGAGAATTATATATAAAAAAGGGAAAAATCCTAATGTATTAACAATGGCTTGAACTGGTTTGTGAGATTATGGTTTGTGAGATTAAAAATGTGCAGTTTTCCATATTTTCCTAAGGTTTACCAGAGCCTATACTACTTTTATAGTGAGAAAAAGATGGTGTATGTTTAACTGACAAGCTATCCAATTTCTCCTCTTAAAATAAAAATGAGCCACAAGTCATGCAATGGCCCACCTAATCCTCGTGGCTCTGGTTTTTGAGAGCAAAATCTAGGGAAATGAGAGGTGCTCCCAATAGCCTCAGCCCTTCTATTCCAGATTGGAGTTCCTCTCCTAATACTGGTCTCATTTCTGGAGTTTCTGATGACCAGGAAGATAGCCATCTATTTGGAGGAACCGCACTTCTCAACAACACTGTAGAAACCACTGCCTTTGGATCTGAATTTCAATCCCCAGCCCTGCCACCGATTCTTACCTTGAGCTACAGTCTCCTCATCAGCAGAAAGGGGACATACAGTTCTTAGCTTCTTTTTTTTTTGCCACATCCACAGCATGTGGAAGTTCCCGGGCCAGGGATGGAATCTGCACCCACGGGAACGCCCCTAGCTAATTTTGTGAGGATTAAGTGGGTCATTGCTTGTGAATCCTTAAAAGAGCCCTTGACCCAGGGTAAAGGGGTGATAAATGGTAGCTTCATAATGATTATTTCTAATAACAGTTACTCTTAGGTCCAATTCTAAACCCATTTTAAGCGTTGCCTGGGCAGCTTTGGTTATCTGGGTCCCCAGTGCCAAACAAAACTACTTGAGTGTATTGTGCCAGGATTCACATTTACTAATTCAAATTAAAACTAAATGTGAATTGTAGTAGCATAACATGCTAATGAACACAGAGGATCCTCAGTCCCTGAAGTCCTACAGCCTGTATTATGTAAATACCACTCAAATCTGTCCTGGTCAACAGTTTGCCACCACACATGCTCCTGATCCTGTCTTTAGTTTCCTTAACACCTTCGTTTCTAAACTGCTTGGTAGCCCGCATATAATTCATGGCACGATGTGGATTTAGCCTTGTTCATTCCGTTCCTTTCACTGATCCTGGGCCATCTGCTCCCAGTCTGCTTTTCCAGGCTTCTCTCTCTCTCTCTCCATCACCTTCTCATGCACATCCCCATACACATCGTGCTTCCTAACGTTTTGGTGTCCTTATCTTTCCTGGAGGCTCAGCTCACTCATCCTGTATCTTCAATAGTCAGATCCAGTGCTGTCTCCCAAAAAACATCTGCCTGCGTTGACCTTCTCCCTAAATGTGACAAGGTTCCCCACCTAATTACTGTCTTACACGCCTCAGTCTTCTCACAGTGTGTCCTAGTTCTCCGGTCGCCTGGCCATTGTTGCAACCAGACCGGACTTGTTTTAGAGGAAGGAATGGGTCCTTCCTGTCTCTAGTCCTAAACACCACGCACTGCTGGGCACCCGGTGGGTGTTCACGGAGGCTGCTCCTCTGCATGCTGTTCTGCTAGGACATGGATTTCACTTCTGATGTCGTTTGACTAACTTAGAATTTTTCAGGACTCAACTCTTCGAGGAGGCGCCAGGCCCTCTCCTGGCGTTTCTGAAGCATCTCAGTCTGGGGGTGCCTTGGTGCTCGCCGCCCTGTATTGGAAATGAGCTGTTTGTTTGGTTTTCCTGCTGTTCTGTCCGCAAAGACTTCTTTTTTGTCACTCTGTTCTTGCCAACTCAGCACCTGATTGAATAAATTCCTATTTTAACGAAGGGTAAATGATGAGAATCTGTGTCTGGAGTGGAGTTGTTGGCATAATGGTGGATGCATTAACCATGTGAATGTCTCTCCTGCATTAGAGAGACAGCCCCCAGGGGGTAGGTGGGCTCCACCTTTTCCATTTTCCATTCCTCTGCAAGCTCTAGAACTGTCCCCAGCAAATTGTGTTTTCTGTAAATGCTTACTGAATTAAATGGAAGGTAGGGCATGAAGCAAGCACAAAATTAAGACACTGAAAAATTAAGATAACAAAAGCAAGCTACATGGGGAAAGTCACTTTAGCCAAAAGGCCCTGGACAATTATTTAAAGTAACTAGACTACCTTCAGGGGCTCATTCAAATGCACATATTTAATCATCTAATGTGTAAGTCAAATCTCAGATATAATTAATTCAAAGTGCCTTAACTTTTTTTTTTTTTTTTTCTTTGCCTATTAGCTTTCATTTGATGAGGCTAACTCCTTGTATGGTTCCTGGTAGCCCTGTCAGGAAATTTTCCTACCTGCCAATGCTAAGAAGCAGGCTTTTTGTGGGAGTCCATGACTAGGGCACCTTGGATTTCAGTTAGATACGTACTATTTCAATGACTCTAAAAGGCAGCTGAGGTGTGTGGCTCCACATTTCTGATTTTGGAGGGAAATACTGTTAAGGTTTTACAGGAGTCAGCTGCTTCTTTGAAGATCATGTGTGCTGGTGCCACAGGTTAGTTTCTCTTAAGAGCAGATGACAAGGGGAAGAGGTGATTTCAGGCTTTGGCGCTGCACTTTCATTGCTAACAATGAATTAAATAGATCTCATGCGACTTGTAAGGGGGAAATCAGTTCCCTTTAGACTGTGAAAATAAGAACACTGTAAGTGGCTTCGACTTTTATAAGAAACCTAGTGAAGAGGAAAGACAGAAGTGGCCCCAAACAGAAACCCAGGAGTCCTTTTAGAGAAATCACGTAATACTCTGAATGTAAATTTCCTACAAATACCTTAGAAGAGAATGTATCACGTATGCCTTTGCTAAAATGATGAATGTATTTTTTCTCTAAGGGTTATTTAACACTTTCCATAATTTTATTTTATAAATGGTCCAATAAAATGCAACAATAAGTTATGTGCTATATTAGGAGGACAACTCATTTATGAATAATGTGGTAATTTGTAAAACTAATGGGCATGTTTATGAGCATAAAGGGCTCTAAAGAATAAATAAAATCCTGTAACAGGCAAAACTGAGGCACTCAGCATGAAAGGGACACCTTTCCCAGGGGATCTAAATTTCAAGACAGTTGCCAAACTATGGAAATGTGACCCTTCTTAAGATCTCCCTGGGTAGAGAGGCAGAAAAGCAGTCAAGTAAAAGTAAAAAGACAGTAAAAGTAAAGGAACTAATGCTGAACTTAGAGCTGGGACCTGCATCTATTTGCAGTGCTGCCCTTAACTAGAATGTCTAGATTCACTTCCCCGCCTTTGGGATGCAGAGGTCCAAAGGCCTAATCGTCTGATGCTACCAGATTTTAATGAAATTTAGTAATTCAGCATTCTTAGGTGGAGAATCTGAACTCAAGCATTTCCCATTTGTCACTACTTTTGACAGAAATGAAAGAATTCAAAATTCAGCTTCAGAAAGTATTAACTTTGAACTGCATGGGAATGCACGTTGAACTTCTACAAGCATATCGACGGTACATGTATCTGCGATGATTCTGGTGTTTTCTCCTGGAATGCTGTTTTCAACCGATGATTAATATCCTAATAACTTGTTTTTAAGTGTGGTTCCAGGAAAAAAAATAAAATAAAAGGTTGCTTTTGTGTATTCATTATGTCTACCTGTCTTTGGCAGGAGGCGGATCAGTTCTGAGGATGAATATCTCACATTCGTTAATCACACAAAGCCTCCATTTACGGCGCCAATCTGGCCTCCTGTCTGTGACAGAGGTACTGTTACCAGTAATCCATGAAATGCTTCTTGTTCTTTTAATGAGTTTAACATTCAGCAGAGAAGCCAAAAAAAAAAAAAAAAAGTGCTGTTTGTGTTCTTTTTAGGTACATTTATTTACTTTCTCACCCTCTTCCCCTCCAAATAATAATCACGGCAGGGTTCAAACACTGTGTAAAAAGAGGGAACCCCCAGACTGTGAAATACTAAGTGGAAATTTTCATTTCTCTCTCTCTCTCTCTCTCTCTCTTTTTTTTTTTTTGGTCTTTTTGTCTTTTAGGGCTGCAGCTGTGGCATATGGAGGTTCCCAGTCCAGACGTCCAATTGGAACTGCAGCTGCCGGCCTACACCACACCTCACAGCAATGCTGGATCCTTAACCCACTGAGCGGGGCCAGGGATTGAACCCGCATCCTCATGGATGCTAGTGGGTTCGCTAACCGCTGAACCACGACAGGAACTCCGGGAATTTTCATTTCTAAAAGTTCTTCTTGACCTTATGTTCTCTGTTTTAATTTCATTTTATAAAAGGAAACAGAGGTCTTAGGTTCGAGATGGTATACCATTCATGGGTGAGCCTAGGAATGAACACGTACACTAAAATAAAAATACAAAATTATACACTTTCTACCCATACATCTTGTGCAAGGTGAAATGACTACATTTTCGTAGCCATTCCCTGTATGTTCTGAGTTTTTGGGTTGGACCTTTAATTTCTTAAGCGTGAAGAATTTTAAATCATGATATTTTGGCTGTGCTTTTTATAATATGTTATGTCACACAATAGTTTTTAAAGTGAGAATTTTATCTAGGGCCCTGTGTTTTTAAACCACTTAGATGCTTTGTTGGGGTGGGAGGAGCTCGCTGTTAGTATCTTTGCTGGGTATAGACTTGCTGCTTTACTAATACAGAAATCAAGACAGCGTCACAGGGTCATTTTCTAATTCTTATGTCCATCTTTTCTCCTGGTCCAGTGCCTGACACAAGGCAAGTACTCAGTTTCACCTGAGTGACTGAGTGAGCGAAAGCTGCTCTTCAAGAGCCAGAATAAGAATCAACATCCCATAGGACTATTTCTGATGTTAGGCACGGTTTCAAGTTGAGATTTTACAATGACCATTATGGAAACATCAAAATCTGATAAAATACTCAGAACCTATCTGGAGCTTTGTAATATTATTTTACTTTATTTGCAGTTATCTTCCAGTTTGTCCTGCCTACCATGCATACTGAATTTGAGAAGTGACTCTTTGAAACTGTCTGTTTACTTTAGCAAATATATCCATTGGCTGGTTCTTGATCATGTGTTGGGTGGATATCATAGTTTATCCTACTTCAGCATCTGACCTAATGACGATGATCTGACCTAAGAAACTAGCCAGTACTTGGGAGAAAGATTAAATGGCCTTTGTACCCTGTAAAAGCTGTACCTTTCATATACGTAAGTATTCTGGCAATAATGACTTCAGTGGCTATGACAGACCCGAGCAGGCCTTGGAGAGGACGCTCTGCTGACCTGGCAGAGGTTTTCACACATAGAAGTGATCTTGGGGGTCATTTCATTTCCTTCATTTTACAAACAAAGACAACAAGTCCCAGGCAGAGAAAATAACCTTCCATGAGACCCCAGTGTCTTGGTCAGACTACAGTACTCAGGAACCTCGTAATGACAAGAATCCTCAAGACTTGCAAATACGCAAACTGAAGAGGAAGACTTTGATGAAAACGTGTCATTCCTTTGGCGTTTCCATTTTAATCACATGCAAGAAATAGTTTAGGGGAACGACGGCAACACGGATTGGATACTAAATAGACAGGAAGCAAACAAGAGACTCTCAGCTAGAATCACCCTTGAGAAGCTATGAGTCCCATCAATTTCACAGCCGCTTTGCCCCACTGAGTCTTCTGTACTTACACCTGAGCACTCTGACTCTAAAGCCACCGTCGCCTCCTTGTGTCGGAATTGTCTTTCCCCATGAGTGCTCTCTACAGGTTTCATCAGCAAAGGGGGCAGGGAGGGTTCCAAGGTCAATTGAGGTTACAGGCAGAATCTGTGCCCTCTTTAGTAGTTTTTGAGAAATCTCCCCCATATCCCACCCCCCACCCCACCCCCATCTTGCATTTACATTAATCTGTTCTCCTTAACGATATGGATGATGAAATCCTTTGTTTTCCTTTATTTCTGCATAATGCTTCTGTTAATGCAATGAACAGTTCTCAAAACAACTTCACTTGCACTAACCACTCTCATCCTTAAGCCTGATGTTTTGAAGAAGGGAAATTGTATCTTAGTTTACATCTTCAAAAGGTGAAGAAACAGAATCACAGATGTTCAGAACTTGGCCAGGGTTAGATAATTATTTTGGGATGCTGCCAGTCAGGATTCCAAGGGTTCTGACTCCAAATTCAGGGCTCCACCCTATCTACTGTGTTGTGCATATCTTTTGGATTCTTAACCAGTTTAAAAAAAATGATCCACAAGATTGCAGATTTTTCTTAATGACTTCATGTATACAGAGACTGAAGACATTTCCAGGACCATCGTTTCCCAAATTAATTAACATTCAGCCTGGAATACGATTCTGTGCTGGTATCAGAGCTTTGTTAACAAAATGTTCCCAGAGAACAGCTTATTAAATCTGTCGCTTTAACTTATTTGTATTTTTACCAATGAGTTAGTGTTTTCTATGCACAGTAAAATCACTATCACCGGCAGAGAATAAAAATCTTTATTTTATTTTTTGAATTTTTAAAGCCCATGATGAATTGCGAGAGGTGAACCGCACAATAATGCCATAAAAATAAAACAGAAAACCTTTAAAGAGGTTTTCTGCATTCCAGAAAATATATACTTATCACAGATCATAAATGCAGTCTTGGATAATTTTAAACATATGGTAAGTTTCTTCTTAAGTACTTATATTTTAGGAACCTTAATTACGCTCTAAATCTTTTTCTCGTCACAGAATAATTTTGCCTTGGAAATTTGTGTAGGTAAGGCTGCTACTTCTTTCCATAATATTTATAGGAGTTGGATTGGCTTACAATTTGCAATTCATTAATTCAGAATATAATTCCCCATAACTAAGGAGTTTCTTGTCTAGTTATTCAACTCAGTAGTGCTTCATTACATTAAACTATGAGCTGCAAAAACAAACAAATTATTTCTCAAGCATTTAACAGTCCATATGTTATAGAAAGAGCCTGTGAAGGTGTTATACTTACTCATTCCTATGAAGTAATGCTCAGTATTTACTACTCAACCGTCAGAGTAGCTATAAGCTTATTAAAACTTTTCTCTACTCCCACTAGGTTTCTTAATAATGCAGAATGACTGAATGGTCTTTTTCTCTGGAAAAAAAAAAGTCTAGAGGGCCTAGTGTTCTTGAGATGCTTTAGGATGAGCTGGCTTGATGTTACTTGCCTTCATATTTAGAGCTAGATAGAATTTTCAAAGAAGTTTCCTACCTTAATTTCAAAATTAAATTTTGGAAACCTCAGTCTCATTCACTTCTCTTTCTAACAGCCCTAAGGATCTCTTCTTCACCCAGAAGGGTATTTAGCCTGGGTTTTTACATTCGCTAAGCACATTAAATATATTTCCTGACCTAAGACAGTGGTATACCATTTGTACTTACTTGCTCTTAAATATTTCTTTCGGAATTATGATTTCTTTCTCATTGCTTCACTGTAGAAAACTGAGAGTATAAAAGATAACAACTGTTCCTTTGTATTTCATCAACTGCCCACCTGATTTAGGAATCTAAGATAAAATTTAAAAAAGCTAGGGGGTCTAGAGGGCAGAGTTTGTCTTAAAATAGAAAAGTTAACTCTGACAGTAAAGTAGTTAGAATTTCTTTCTGCTTAAAAAATTACATCCTTCAAATATAAAAGTAATCATTTCAGTATTATTTAGGATAATAAAAAACCCCAGCAGCTCCTAAATGTTAATCAATAGAAAAGCAGTTAAATATATCATGGTCCTTCCACGTAATGAGTATGATTTCATTACCAAACAGAATGTTACACATGATAACGTGGAAAAAGATATAAGGCATCTTAAACTAAAAAACAGAAATCTGCAAAATGGGAGGCATAATGTCATCATAGCTGAATAAAGAGTTGATGGATTCAATTCATAGATCTGTCTATATCTATGTAGAAATTTCTAGATTCATCATCATCATCGTCACTTAGAAAGCATTTTCTACCTGTCCAGCATTATGTTAAAAACTATACCTGCATCCTTTCGCCTAAGCCCCACAGCGATCCTCTAGGTTAGATACTAGCATAACTCTGTAACACCCATGCTGAACTCAGGAACAAGGGCTTAAGTTATTTGCTCAAGTTCCCAGAGCTAATCACTCATGGGTCTGGACTTAAAATCTAAGCTGTTGGTCTCCACTACCTGTTCTCTTAATAAGCAAGCATGAACTCTCTAACAAAAGTTTTAAAATGTGTGTTTGTAGAATGACTTCAGAATGTTTTAAGCCTCTTACCATTCTGTTTCTCCTTCCCTTTTTTTTCCTTTATATTTCATCTGAATTCCTCAATAGAAAAGAATCAAATGTCAGAGCTAAAAGAGATCTTGGAGCCATATAATCCAAGCCCCCTTGTCGTTTCATTAACTAATTAATTAATTGCCTTTCTCAGTGGCCACTTTCCTTCTTTTCTATGGAGGTGTGATTACATATAATAAAACGTGAATATCTGAAGTGCACTGCTTGGTGAGTTTTAACAAATACGTACACTCATGTAAACAACACCCCCAGTCAACACGGACAGCACTGTAATCACCCTGGAGAACAGCCTTGTTTCAATTCTTTTCCTCTCCCATACCAAGACAACCATTATTCTGATGTCTGTTTCACAGATCAGTTCAATCTACATGAAACGTTACTGTACCAATTTTGTGTGTGTGTGTATGAAAGGCTTCCTTCACTGAGCATGATGAGATCCACTGCGATTCATTCATGTTATTGCAGAGTGGTGGCACAAAATTCTTATTTTATAAATAAGGAAAAGAAATACAGGAAGTGAAGTACTTTGCTTAGAATCATATAATTAAAAAGAGGAAGAAGTGAGACTAATATTTACACTTTTGCTTCTCTGGTCCTCTACACTGTTCATTTATCCTACTGACTTCATTTATTTAAAAGAGAAAAGTGTTGCTATGAACACTGGGGTGCATGCATCTTTTTGAATTAGTGTTTTCATTTTTTCCACATATATATCCAGGAGTGGAATTGCTGCATCACGTGGAGTTTCTATTTTTAGCGTTTTAAGGAAGTTCCATACTCTTTTCCACAGTGGCTGTACTAATTCACATTCCCAGCAACAGTGCAGGAGGGTTCCCTTTTCTTCACATCCTTGCCAACAATTTCTTGTTTGTAGAGTTTTTGATGATAGCCATTCTGAAATGTGTGAGGTGTTACCTAAACAGCCATGGGGGAAGAGCAGTGGCTACTGATACTAGAGACATTACAAGGAGGCAGAGTGAAGAGGAAGAAATACTCAGGCTTCTTTCTATCTCTGGAGCCAAGAGTACCTTTGATTGGTTGAGCTGACTCAGAAGCTAAAGGACAAGGGATTCTGGGAAGTGTAGTTCCCTTCCACAGAGAGGTGAGTAAAACAAGAGAAACAGATCTGAGAGTAAGCAGTAGCTGTCTAGCACAGCTTACAGCTCTTTCATTATAGTTTCCGTTCATTCTGAGGTTAAAGATAAGTGAGATTCCTCACGATTTCAATTTCCTGTTGTGATCTCTAAATACTGAGTAACAATAGCATGTTTTTAAAATTTGCTAAGAGCATATTATAAATAACCACATAATTGAATACTGCAAATGTCACAATTCAATAACTCCACAATGCAATCATGAAACTTTAAAATTTAGAAGAGAGGCTTTAGTCTGTCTGAATCTTTAATTTCCTGCTGTGGCAAATGAGGTCCAAAGAAGTTAAGGGGAACTTCAGAGAAATGCTCATTAATGCTAATGGGAAGATAGTGGTTTATGTTTTTGAGTAACATGGGTGTAGAAAAGAGTAATTATGCAAAAAAAAAAAATGGGAGTCTAAAACGTGATCCTAGGAGTTCCCCGGTGGCATAGCGATTGAGGATTTGGTGTTCTCACTGCTGTGGCCTGGGTCACTGCTGTGGTGCGGGTTCAGTTCCTGGCCAGGGAACTTCTACATGCTGTGGGTGTGGCAAAAAAAAAAAAAAAAAAAACAATAAAAATAAGCAAAACCCAAAACACGCTTGAGCAGAAATAATCACTACTGTGGACTGTATGACACTGTCTACAAAGCAACCTAAGATGTTTTGCTTAAGTCTTTGATCATTAAACACCTTCTAACTTCTATTTTGGTTTTCTAGATATCTTACTGTGAAAAAGGAGATACCCTGGATAGCAGACCAAAACATGTAGGAGTAAGGAATAAATATTCCCCCTCCCAAGATGAATTTCAAAAAGAAATCAATTTTCTGAACATGGAAAACGAAACTGGTCACCTCTGGTGACCTCATTCCCAGGTGGCCATCTGAATGGCAGCACACAGCACTCTTTTTGTTTTTCTAATTGAAACAACAATAATTTGGCAGAACATTATCAGCCAGTTTGTAACCAGAAATAACCAGGAATGACTTGTGTAAGACCTAGGCTTCGGGGTTTTTTTTCACGAACATCGATGTAAAGGTCCTTTGCCATACCATAGATTCAAACCAACCTTACGAGTGAACAACAACCACAAATCTTAGATTTCCAGGGTTTCAGATACTGAGTTTGGTTTTTAGATCCTATGCCCAGACTTCAAGTAAGAAAAAAATGACTAAAATGCAAAATAACTAGTACATGTATTTTTTTCCTAAAAAGATAATACGATTTTAAGATTTTTCAAGATCAAAAGTGAATGAGATCTTACAGATTTTGACCTTTTGATCTTTGTAACCAGAAACATTTCTGCGAAGTACCATAAACAGATATTATTCCCTAGCTAATGGCTGCCTGAAAGCAATTTTCAGAACAACAAAACGTATTTTAGAAAATGAGGATTTGATATTGTGAAATTTTACTTGTACCTCAAGACAGAAAGTAATTCAGTCAACTTCTTATGTATGGGTAACATATGAACAAAACGCACACATACTGGTCCAAAAAAAAAAGAAGAAATAAAGGAAAAAGATTATAATATCTGATATAATTTTTACTCCTCCTTTCTTTTTCTTTTTCTTTTTTTTTTTTTTTTGTCTTTATTTTTAGGGCTTTACCATGGCACATGGAGGCTCCCAGGCTAGGGATCGAATTGAAGCTGCAGCTGCCAGCCTACACCACAGCCACAGCAACACTAGATCTGAGCTGCATCTTCGACCTACTCTGCAGCTTGTGGCAACTCTGGATCCTTAACCCACTGAGCAAGGCCAGGGATTGATCCCAAATCCTCATGGATACTAGATGGGTTTTTAACCTGCTGAGCCGCAGTGGGAACTCCCTCCTCCTTTCTAGTAATGGAGAAGATGACATTAAATGTTTAGGAAGCATGCAAATAATAGATAAACCAGAAATCAATTTTTTGAGGTCCTAACTATTTTGAAAACAAATAGAAAGTTTAATTTCTTCCTGGAAGAAAGCCACTTGAAGTCATTACTTTATTTGCTTTTAAAAAAAAGCTCACAACAGTGAGTATAAATTTGAAATCTGCCTCAACATAATAGATGGCTATTGGTATTGCTTTTTTTGTATAACCCTGGCCTCACAGTGGTTTTCATCATCATTCCTCTCCATATTTTTTTTTTACTACTTGAAATATTTTACACAAATTAAATAATATATATTTCTTTAGCTAAAGATACATTTTTATGTTACTGATATTTGTCATGGATTATATATGATTACATATTGTATCATTATATATAAAATAAAGGTATATAAAATAATAAATTATACTAACTTTTAAACTTAAGATACAAGATACTGCAGGGCTTGAGAAACCCCCTCCGGCCCCCACCTCAGTTGTATCCATCCAACTTCTCCCACAAGTGGAGCTGCTCCTCTAGTTTTTGTATATTTTTTTCCCTTCTGATCGATATAGTTTTACTACACATGGATATATCCTTAAACAATATGTCAATAAGTCTTTTACGTTTTGGATTTTACTCCTTCTTATGATTTCACCTCTCTATATTATTTCTCACTTTTTTTCAGTAATTGTGTCTAAGTAAACATTTTGCAATAATATTCAGGAAATGCTGGGAAAATGAAAATAATCTCTAAGTAGATCAAATGCTTTTAAAGACATTTGAGACATTTGAAATATAATTTAAATATAATTATTATTATCAGGAGACTGAAGTGGAGGGCAGAAGACAGGAACTTGAAAAACAGACAATTATTTTAAGAATAAAACAGTGAAAGTACCAAATGTAAGTGTAAGAGAATAGCAGATTTCAGCACACACCAAGAAAAGGCATCAATGGCTTTTGATTGTTTTA
Source organism: Catagonus wagneri (assembly GCA_004024745.2). Taxonomy (NCBI): domain Eukaryota; kingdom Metazoa; phylum Chordata; class Mammalia; order Artiodactyla; family Tayassuidae; genus Catagonus; species Catagonus wagneri. Next base: position 3,154,306 of record PVHT020002874.1, on the reverse strand, counting down.
GATATGCAATTAAATATTCTTATTAATTCGCTAAGCTGACATATTTATTGAATGTCTACCATGTGCCTTGGGAAAGGAAATATTGAAATTAAGAGAAAAAAAGCAAAATGAGTGCCACTGGGCATTTTGGAAGCACCACACTCGAACTTTCCTCGCTCTTTGGTGTGGTAGCAAAGACACTGATCTGAACCCTTTGCTTGCAATCTTAACTCCCAGAATTCCTTGAAGCTTTGCCAAAAGGTCATGGAAATTCCTCAAAGAGGGTGTGTGTGTGGAACTCTATGAAAATGCTTCCTTTTCCCTTTCTGATAAGAAATATCTCTTCCCTACTGTGAAATAATTCGGAGATTACACAGAAAAAAAGATTTTCATCACAGCTTGTAAAACACTAATTTGAAGAGAAAGAAAAACAGACTCTTATGGCTTCTTTTCATTAATGAAAATGCAGTTTATCAACAAGAATTTGGAAGTTTTGCAACAGAGAAGTTTTGGAAGGGGCTGGGATGGTTTGGGACCTTCCTGTACAAATTTCTAGAAATTCAATAAGGAAGTTTTCAGTTTCAGAATTAAAAACTCTGCACTACCCAGAGATTTTTTTTTTTTTTTGCAACTTGCCTAGGTGAGGGTATATAAGGAGAGTGCGTTACTGAAATAGTTTTACTACTTGCATAATTAAAAATATATATATACATATGAAATGTATATATGTATATGGGTATACACACAAATATATACATGAAATACCTCACTTAGTGAATGCAGGGTTCTGTTCTTACTTCACAAACAGGTCACAGCATCAAAATATCAGAATTTTTTCACTCCATATTCTGCCACTTTCAATTTCATAGCTTCACTGCAGCAACACGTGACATAATAATAACAGGACACCACTTCTCTTTTCTCAAAGCCTATTATTTTTATGTCTTTTTCCAAATAAAATGGCAAGAAGGTATACCAGAAATGGAATTAATTTGTCTGGGGACATTTCATGAACATGTTACCAGGCAATCTGTGTAATAAACTGGAAAATAAGCCAAAAAAAAAACCCAAAGCAAACGCCACTCTCCCCGCCCGCAACAAAACCTAACATAAACCATTCATGAATTAGTAGAGAATTTCTACCAGTGGCATTTGCCATATTTTTCCACTTTGCCTCAACTATGAAAGTGGAACTAAGAGCCATGCATGAATCTCTGACAAAGAAGTGACTGACATTTACCAAGATACAGTATCTATGCTCCTTCTGTATGTGTACATGGTTTTTCCTTTGTAAGAGACGGTTATGTAGATTTCTAGTCTATATAAACCAATAATACATGGGCACAATTGGCATATTTTTGCAGCATGTCTTCTATAAAATGTATCATTTGTATCTCAAGAAAAGGAATTGCCTTAACATAAATTCCTTCTCTAGAAACCAGACACTTTAAGGATCAGAAATAGCTCATCTTGTGATACTATGAAAAGTGCCATGTTTTATTTATTTATTTTTTCAGACTGGGTTTCTATCTAGATCATGATGTGTTCAATTCAGTGAGAAACATTCAATTTATCACCCAATACTATGCCTCTTAGTGAAAGAGATTTTTTTTTCAATAGTTATTCATTTTGAAGAATTCCTTTCCTGAGAGCTACTAGAAAGTCATATAACGTTATCTTCAAGATCATCTTCACAGCCTTGGAAATCCTGAGAACAAACTACCCAGGAGACACCAGCACTGATGTATCAACCAGCTTGATTCTCATTGCAGCCTCAAATTATGTCTCTCAGGAGCTCTCAGATTTTGAAGACTGATTTCTTTGCCTTTTCCCCCCAGTACAAAGGAGTTTAATGAATCAAGCAAGGAAATGTTCAGGGAGCAACACTGTGTAGACAGTGCTTGTGTGCAGCCTTATAAGTTGCATTATAAAACACGTGACCTTTCTTACAGAGAACAGGGACATTTAAATATTTGTTGAAAAAAAATATATGCATTTTAAAAATCAGCTACTGAAAAACCCTATCTGTGCATTCTGCTTCACTATTCTCAACGTCAAGGTTGGTCTATTTACAGACACCTTGCAGACTGGTAAAGGAACAGCTCATACTCAGGTTTGGGGAAGGTCATCGTGAGCCTTGCTTCCACCACTCGAGGTGTGCCTTCCAAAAAGAGCTTTTTTGCTGTCACCTCAAACTTACATCGCAAATTAAATTTCTTCTTTTAAGACCATTTTCCTCACTGCTCTGACTCGTCTTAATGGATGACGGACACCATTACCTACCTGGAACTGAAAACCTGGGATGGGAGTTCCACTGGCTGTTTCTACACTGGCTCCAGTGTGTATTCAGCCGGTCACTGGGTCCTGTGGCTCGGGGCCTCTGACATTATTACGGGTCCCTCTCACTCTGTCCTCGCTGGCGCTTTTCTGGTCAAGGGCTCAGCTCCGGGAATGGAACAGTTAGGAAAGTCCAACCTGTGTTCCTGTCTTTGGTTTCTGTATTCCTTGCCTCCATACAGTCACAAAATTGACCCTTCAGTTACCGTTGAAGCCTTTCGGGGACTCGAGATCCTTGTGAATGAGGTTCAAGCTCTTGGGTGTGAGCCAAAGGGCCACTTCTGCTGTACTTCTCTCCAAAATTAGTCCTCTCTCTACCCACCTACTCCTCTCACCCCACCTCTGTCATATTTCGCTGATTCATCTCCCTTCGTCCTCAAAGGGTACAGTTTTTCCCTTCTTTGCTAGGTAGGTCCTTCTCTCTGGGTCCAAGACACCTTTTCTGGTCACCCTGAAGGCAGGAATCACGACTTTGTCATCGTTGTATTATGGGTGCCAAGCACTGTGCCTGACACTTGAGTGGCTTTTCAGAACCATTTCCTCAATAAACACATGAGCTAAAGAACCAAGACACACACGATTCACAAAACGGAGAGGAGAAAGTACGAAACGGGAAACTGAGAACAATTTGGACTATAGATCAACACACTGGACGTAGATGAAGACTGATGTTCTAAAAATGAAAGTGCTCGATGAATATTGAGATAAACCCACGGACTTTGCCATCGCCATTCCAAGAAGGGCTTTGCTCATTTTGCAAAGAATGTGTCATGGGACTATAAGGTCACATTTTGAAAGGTATTAGACTCGCTTAATTGTGCTTTTACAAAATTAAAATCAATTTAAATTTTGTAAATGGTTCCCTTTCTCCATTTGATTAGCATAACTTATTTACCTCAGTAATTCAGGGAAAATATTTTGTACAGGATTCTGTTTACTCTTAGCCCATCTGTGCCCAGAGAAGCATCTACGCCTATTAAGAACATTCCGTGATCTAGATTTAATCTAATATTTGTCTGAGTTCACCCAAGGAATACACAGGGCTCATTAGTATCAAGCACACAGAATCTTTGTTTTTCATGACTGTAAGACCTTTGAAATGTAATCTTGTGGTCTTAAGATTAACCTCCAATAAATCACAACATGAGTTACAGCAAATACTTCCTCCCTCTCCCCCTCCTCCTGTTTCTCTCCAACACAAACACATGCACAAGAAATCATTTAGGAGCTCAAAGATTTGCACAAAATTTTGGGTGCTTTTTATATCTCACTTACTAAAAACTGATATATTAAGTTGTTATCTCAGGTTGATATTTATGTCATTGCCTATGAGTAACCATGACAGGGAATAGCCCCAGATACCATCTACTTTATGCAAGAAGACACAATTATTAAAGTACAAAGTATATGAATTTAGTTTACATATGCCCAATACCAACCACTACGTTTGATATACCTGTTACAAAATAGGAACTTAAAATATATACTAATGTGACAGATAGTTAAATGGGGGGGGGATGTTTATATTTAACAATGTGTTGAGGTTTGTAAAATTTTTACTCTAATTACAAATGTAAAATAAGATTTAGTTCTGATGTATATTTTATACTTAGACATCTCATTTAAGGATTTTCCTGGGCATGTAATTTAAAAATATTTTAGATATTTTCAAAAGGCATTTCTGTGATGTTTTCATGTATTGATATTTAAATATTTACTAACTGTGTTTTCCTATGTCTCATGATCTTTTTTTTTCAGTTTTTAATATGTCAAAAAGATTCATGAGATTCATAACAACTCACACATCAGAATGGTTAAAAATACCACGAAATGCTTTTTTAGACCCTTTTGGAAATATTTCAGTGAAATATTAGCAAGAATCAAGGTATTACTCAAAGGCAATAAGGAGTCTTTAGTTTTCTAAATAGCTAAGACAAGCTTAGAAGCATTTTAATAACAAATAACTATCAAAGTAAACACATTCTGGAAAAAATTAGGTTATGGTTATATGTTGGAAGAGTGTCAAAAGCCCACAAAGTGAGTAAGTGTGATTTCTGAAGTGGCCATTAAAATTCAGTGTACACCACTTCCTATGATGTTGAACCTTTATCTGCAAAATGAGAAAGTTGGAGAGATTTTTGCAGCAATTTAAAATATGGAAATAGCTCTCTTCTGGCTGATTTACGACGTGTGTGGAGTAGTGAATGAGTGAACTTGAGTTTAGCCTGGGAACACTTTTCCACCACATAACATTTCAGGCTTAATCCTGCAGGATGGTCTCATCTAGTTCTCATCTCCCTCCTATGCCAAAAGCACCCTGTAAAGAGTCCCAGATCACCTGGGGTTGTCGGGCTGGTCATCCTGCCCAGTTAATAACACTCGGTAATGCCAAACCTAACACACATCAGGGAGAGAGTTATTTATAATACACACTGCTTTAAAATACCGAGGAAATGTCAGAAGTTCCAAGAGTTTGAAACACAGCACGGTCAGTTTGGATATTATTTTGACTCCAGGCAGAGCAACCTGAGTTTGAATCCTTATTTTTTCTTTTCAATCTGTAAAATGGAGCTGAGACTTTGTGCAGGATGAAATGAGAAAAAGCCTGCAAAATGCCAGCCCAACACAAATCACAGCACACAAAAGTCTCAAAAAATATCAATTGTGTTCTGCTATTTTGAACTGTGACTTTTGTTTTTATACTTCCTTGAAGTAGAAAAATGTTTTTTTCTTGATACCCATTTAATAATCTTTCAAGAAGGACCTTTAAAACACTGTGATGCAGACTAGGTTGGAATGGGTGTCTCTTTCTTTTTATTTCTTATCCCTTTATAAACACTATTTCAGCTAGACTATTCTCCCATAGGCTAGATCAGTGGTTCTCAAATTGTTTCATTGTAGCAGCAGCACTCTTTGCGCCAAATAAAATCTTAAAGTGAACCTTGATAGATACAGATATGGGTTATAGCAAAGCAGTTTTTTTGAAGCAGGAATGGGTGGCTGAATGGGAGGGGCACAAGGGCCCAATGACCCCCAGCATTGCTCAGAGTGTGAGGAATATTGAACCTGACCTATGCTGTTTTAACTAGAGCCCACAGATGCGTGGAGAGGTGAGGTCCATGGGTCTATTCTAAGAAGTTTAAGGAAAAAAAGCACTTGAGGCATAATCTAAAAGTTCATCTGGATGACTAATAATTAGATATTCAGAATACCTCTGTACCCGTGCTTGCTTTGGGTACTCAGTCGTGTTGATTTCCAGCTCTCATCTGATGTTGATAACACTCTCCAGATAATGTATCGTTAAGCATTACTATGTATTCTAATTTCAAGGATAATAATCCTCTAATGTCCATTATATTCCTGTTGCATGATTTTTATTTTCAGTTATAACAACGAAACTTCTCTTTCTCAGGGATAATAACTGATTGAAAAATATTTCTATTGAATGAATTACCTACTAAACCCGAGCTTTGAGTGTGACATTCCGAACACTACAAAGTGTGGTAGAATAACATACATGTTTAACTATCCCTGGCTAGAGACAAAAGGGTAGAGGCAGACTTAATCTCCGCTTCTGTGCTCAATAAATGCCCAGCAGCCACAAGGCCTGCCACAGGATGACAGGAAAGAAGATGAACAAAGGGGGAAAGAGGTGGTGTTGGCGAAAGTGCCCTAAAGCACACGATGGACCTGTTCAAAGGGGTTCAGGCATTACTTGGCGCTGAAAAACTCTGCCCTGGGTCTTTAAACCACACTGACCTTTCCTTACATTTTTCCTATCTCATTTCCTCTGGGACTGCCTTCCCTTAATCTTTTTAATGGTCCCTCTGTGAATACGCCATGCCTCCTGGGTCATTTTTAGACATTTTAACAGGGATGGCCTGGAGAAAGTGCAGGCTGGTGGAGAAGGAATGCAGTTTTCCTGAAATTACACTCCCAGGCGGCTGGCAGTTTCACCTATCTCCGTGTCTGTCTGTCTGTCTGTCTATCTCTCTCTCTATCGTTTTTTGGCCACCTTGTGGCATATGGAGTTCTCAGGCCAGGGATCAGATCCCAGCCACAGCTGTGATCTATTCAGCAGCTGTGGCAATGTTGGATCCCTAAGCCACTGTGCGGGGCTGGGGATCGAACCTCCATCCAGAATCTGCGTCCCAGCACTGCAGAGACACTGCAGATCCCTTTGTGCCACAAGGGGAGCTACTGGCTGTCTTATTTAATCAGAGGAGGACTCACCGGGCTCCTGAATGCCTGATTCATTGATTCCTCTCATACATTCCCCCACACCCCAGTGCTTGCCTCTCCTATTAAAACATTCTCACTTCCCTTAGCCTTTATTTATAGAGTATATATTTATATTTCAAAACCTTTATCAGTTTTATTCAATTGTGGGCCACAAACAATACTTCACTCCGATCAATTCTGAGGTTCACGAAGCCAAATGGAATGTTTTCTCAGTTGGAAAACGCTCTCAGTTACTAGACCCACATTGATTTAATACCAGCTTTTTAGGAAAATAGAAGCAGTATGTATTAAATATACACAATCAATTTTGAGATGCGTTCCATTTTCACCCTGATTTCAGAAAACATTAACTGCGAAGAAACCTTGCATCTCAGAAGAATTATGGTCAGTACCTAAGACCCAGCTTAAACACCAGTGCTCCTAAGTCACGGGCAAGGGACCCCCTGGCCACGTGCAGGGCTTTTCCTCATGACCTGTGCTGAACCCTACGTTCTTACAGATTCTCCTGACCAGTCCTCCTGCTTCTGCCTTTGAGCACCTACCAGCTGTTCTCAGTACCGCACTGAAAGAGTCATCCTATTCTGATGACTTATTTCTACTGCTTTTGAACCCACACTCGGAGGAAAGCCAGTGGTGCAGGAGCCAGCTTGTACCAGTTCAAAAGAGGTGGCTGTTAAATTTTTAAGCATTTTGTAAGCCGGTTAGACAGGGCCACGGTTAAAAATTAAATGATATAAACTGATAAGTCAATAAATTATTTGTAAAACGGCAGTACCAAATACTCAAAGCCTATCGCTTTCTAACGATTTTACTACATTTTACTGTCACCGATGCCCTTCTAAGACTTTACATCTCTTTTATCCGCATGTTAGAAATACTATAGAAGGGTGCACCCTGCACTTGTCTTCCCAACTCAACATTCAGCGGTTCAGTCACAAGTGAACTCAGCCCTGGCCTGGGTATTTCCATCACAGTCATTGAAGATCGCTATAAACCAAAGGCAAGTCTCCCCTAGACATTAAACCTTGCCAGTCCTCCATTGGAGTAAAACCAAAATTCCTGCCCAGGCCTCTAAAGTTCTCTGAGAGCTGGCTCCTTGACACCTCGCACACCTCATCCACCACTCTCCCCTCTTTTCTCCTCCTCTAGCCACACTGGTGTCCTGGCGAGGCCTGACTCACTGCACAACTCTAGGGGGCACCAGTCATACTGTTTTCTGTGTGCATGATGCTTTACCACCCCAGTGCCACCCTTCTGCCAAGTTGTATAATTCAGAGAAACTCTCCCTTCCTGGGTCTAGAAGAAGCCACACATAGTCCTGCCGTGGGGCCTTTGCACCTGCTGTTCCTTTTACCCATCATGCCCTTCCCCCCAGATAGCCCCTTGGCTTCTCAGTCACATTTTTCAGGTGTCTGCTCAGGTGTCACCTTGTCAGTGAAGCCTTCTCTGATGATGCCCTTTATCAGGACAAATGTCCCCTCCCCCATCCTTGGGCACTCCTGCTGCCATCCCTGCATTATTTTCCCTCATAGCACTTACCGATAACCGATGGACTAAGTCTTTGAGTTTTTCTCTGTTGCTGTCTGTTTTCCTCCACCGCACACTATAAACTCTAGTGGAGTGCAGGCTTTGTTTCATTCACTCTATCTCCAGGACCCGGAACAGTGCCTGACATATAGCAGGTACTCAGTAATTTCGTGAAATAAATAAGTGAATGAATGACAATTGTGACAAAAACTCTGATTTTACATATATATATGTGTATATATATATACACATACATATACACATATACTTTCAACCTACATATAAGACATATATATGTATATTCATATGTACCTAATTTAAATTTATATATAAACATCATATGTATATGATCTATATATGTACACACACATATATAGACTAGACACACAATATTTAGATCTGAGTTTCAGATGTGATGCTGATGAACACATATTATTAGATTGTTAGTTGAGAAACCCGAATATGACCAGAGGTACTTTCCAACACAGTGAAACAGCAGGGTGTGTTTCTTTGGCATATAATCAGTTTCTCTTTTTGTATGGACAACACACGAAGACCTGAATCTGATGAATTCCCTACCTTACAGACAAGGCACTGGTTCCGATCGTTATTGGAAAGACATCAAGGCAAAGTCTAGATCTAGTTTAAGAAAGGTGGCTTTATACACACACACACACACACACACACACACACACACACACACAAAGAAGAATAAATTCTGAACGGAAGTAAAAAATTTAGTTAAAATGCAAAATAGTTTTCCTGAATGGGGACAAAAGAGATGAAAAACAGGAAGAAAATAAACAGAAAAAACCAAGGGATGAATAGAAAAAAGGGAGGAACATTATACGTCCAAAGGGAATGAACTGGTAATGGAGGATGACGCTCTGTAGGTATTTTAGACTCACCTGACCATCCCCCTTATTTTCTGGCATAATTCCTCCACATTCAATAATTATGATCTAATTATAGGCAGTTTACATTAAAATCTATTGATGGGTTTTAGAAATCATTTTGGACACATTAAGGGCAGACACATATCTGAAATATTTTAATCTTTATTTCAAAAAAGTCATAGAACAAAGTTTCAACTTTCTTAAATTACAAAGGACACCTTCAGGAAATTAATTGCTCAACTTTGGTTCCGCCCCTACTCCAGGAATCTCCACCTCTGTATTCAGGAATCATCTTCAGCTATGAAAAACTGGCTGCATTTTTATTAATTCTTTGCCCACAGAGAAACAGGAATAAAATGGAAAGCTGACCTAAGAAGGGCATCCTGTTGGCAGAGTCAGGAGCTGGCCACATGGCCCAAGGTGCTCACTGAAGTCTGAGCGTCCGTTTCCTTCTTTGTTGTCTCCCCTTTTCTCTTCTTGTGAGCAAAGCCTAACCCTGAACCTAACAGGGTAATTACTCAGGAAGTTTTTTTGGAGTGAATGAACGAAGAACTAAAATAAATAGGATGACTTCCTTGGCCCGGACCACATTTACTTCCTCTTCTTATGATTCTTTATGGACGTGAAATTTAGGTTATTGCCCTCTAAGCCCTAAACTGTAAATGGTAATTAAGATGAATGAGAGAAGCCAAGTTGCAGGTGGTATTTTCTCCAAGAATAATAAAAGTGGGCTATGACATCCACCCCTGATATTAGTATTCCCCTACTCAAATAATTACCTGGGATTTCCATTTGGTCACGACACAGACTCATTATTCAGGATGCGACACCTTTGGAATTACAGTGAAACCCTGTGTTTCTATGACTCAGCCACACTACGTGCCCGGCGCTAACAGGAGACAAGGTGAGGTGGAGTGTACAGCAAGTCGTTTTCCTGCACATTGCAAATCATTCCGAGGAAGGAAGCAGCCTTATTAGGCAGTATGCTTGTGCAACTCTGTCGGATACCAAGTAAGGACCAATGACTGCCAAGGAACTAATAGGATATTAATGTAGCTGCACTTAGTATACCACATGACTAATTGAAGTACTCTGGGAAAAAGTAATCTCACAGGCCTCAGGAATGGGGCCTTGGTACTCTATCGGAAAAAAAAAAAATTACCATGTTTCAATTTCATTAAAATAGCAATAATTATAATACAAAAGTCAACTCATTATGCCAGTGCCTTGAAACTGATGTTCACAGGCTTGCTGACTCTGGAAGGCGGTGCGTCAGGACGACTGCTGCTTGAATGCCATTATCCCTTTAATCGCTCTAATCTCTACTCATACATCCCGGGGAGGCGGCGTCAGGGTCACAGTAGTCAAGGTCAGGGAAATCACTGTCGGGAGAGTGGAAGCGGAAAAGACCAAGAGTTCTTTCTCCACGGTGGGAGGCAAACCTAAGAGCTAGTGCTCATGGAAAGACCTCTTCCGGGAAACCATCAATTATTCTTAGGAGGCAGGATGATGTGATAGGAAAGAACCCACCAGTTTGCCGGCAACCATACGTGGGTCACAGTCCTTAACCGAAAGAGCCGGCCACCTCCTCGCGCATGTGGGTTCTGAGCGGAACTGGCCTCAGGGCCTCAGACTGAAATGTTAAGATGCAGAGTCCCCTGTTCCCTTTGGCCCCTGAACATTGTTACAGTTAGAATCTGCTTAATTTTCTCTGAGTCTGAAGCATCATGAGTTCAGAGCCTGTATCTGTCTCACCCAGCATTACATCTCCTGGCACGTAGCAGGCATTTCATCAATACATGTTGATTTAATGAGTAGGGCTACTGCGCAGATTAAATGAGTTAGTACATGTAAAGAACCTGGCATTCAATAACTGTTCAATTGACTACTTCTCTCCTCAATAAACATCATGTATTAAAGGGTTTAATTTATAACCCAAATACTGAACGATTGAGTTATAACGCTGATAAATACTTATTATTAACAATTATCCTGCATTTTTATATCAATCTCAGAAAATGAGAAGTTTCTAAACATTGAAGTTCCTACAACATTTCTATGAAATAGGTAAGGGAAAAATTCAGGCCCCTGGTTAAGAACTCTTGACACAGAAAGTTAAATAATTTAGGGAAAAAAAGAGTATGACCTTAGGATTTCTATAAAACCACGCTCTTTTGGTGAATTGGAAATATATTTTTAACTGCTAAAATGTGATTGATACACAGGACTACACATATCACATGAAGTGGAGCTACGTAATTTTTAAAGTTCAAGAAAGCAGATATAGTATATATATTCTTTATCAAGCATCCACATAGAAGTGTTTGTAGATCTGTGTGGGGAACTTAGGAGTTCCAGCTACGAGGCCAATGATTTCTCCTCTAGAATGCACAGGCTTCTAAGAGCCATCTGTGTACATGAAAATGCCATCCCAAATTCACTTCTACCTGGATTACAGACTACCTAAAGTCTCTTGGTGCCTGGTTGGGTCATGAACTGAGGAAGCGTCAATGAGTCTGTCCTCCATAACTACAGAAGATGAAAGGTTAGTTTAGAGGCAGAGAAATGCTGTTAAATAAAATGAAGGACAAGGCAGCTCCTTTGCCTGAAGAGATTTATTTTCCCTTTGCTTCAAAAATTCAGCTGGGACCAGCTCCCTCATAACAGTTGAACCCGCATAATGCTAAAGGTTTGACCTCCTTCTCTCTAAATAAACCTCATTACCTATGCATTTCGAACCTTAAAAAAAAAAAAAAAACCTTCAGGTGCAAAAAGGAGATGGTTAAATGGCCCCCCGAGGCCCTTTGCAGCCACATGACTCTATTAAAATGTACGGTCCTATCTGCCTAAGTACTTGGAGAGGATGGAGTACATCCTTCAAAGTGATGATTTCATTCTATAAACCTATGGCCTGGTTTCCTTAGAGAGCACTTGTCTGCTTTCTATTTTCTCAGTTGGAATCAGATAAAAATATTCCCAACACTGTCTCGCGTTTCAACTAGTGGACTCTTCCCACACATTTAACCATGTACTTAGAGGATACAGTAGAATTCAGTGACTGAGACACAAATGGATTCTCTTGGGATCTGGCCATTTTTCCTAGTTGTGCGACTCTGAGTTAACTATCCAACGTTTACAAGTCTCATTTTCTAAGTGTGTAAAATGGGAATATAATAGTACTAACATTTTGTACTGTTACAAGGATTAATTGACATAATTTATGGAAAGCACCCAGCTTTGTGCTCCCAAAAGCCTCAGTAAATATTATTATATTTTCCCATTATTTCGGTTCTTAGTTTTCTCTTTCTCAACTGGGTTGTGTCCAACGGAACACAGACAGGGCTGTGCAAATTTCATTGGTGATATGGCTGCTTTGTCTCGTGTATCATAGTTTAAGCTTGGATACATGAACCCAAGGAAGAAACTTCCCCACTTCCATTGCTGATCCTAACCTACCAGAATATAAAGTTCATAGCTTAATAGCTCATGCCCAATGATTTGGATTCAGCCTGCCTTTCTCTCTTTCTAATGGCCAACTTCCAATCCAGCCAAAGGAGACCGCTTCCTGTCTCTTGAATTCACTTCCTCATCCTTGCTTACGGTGACTGTTTCTCCTCCAAGTCTGTCCGAAGATGATCTGTTCTTCAGTGCTTTGGGCATATATCTCGCTCTCCGTGAAATCTTCTCAGATCTCTTTAGGGCATCTTCTACTCCTTGGGATTGCCAGACATGAACCTTGCCTTTGCTGGAAGGAAGACTGTAGTCCTAATTTGACTGCAGAACCAAATTCAGCTTCGTGTCTTTTGGTTGGTCACTTTGCCTATCTTTTAATTTCATTTGTAGTGGAGATAATAAAGTCACCCCAGACGGTTTTTGTAAAGCTAAAGTAAAAGCCTTAGTTCTGTGCCTGGGTCATAGTCACTGTTCAGTAAAGACTTTCTGCCACAGTCTAAATGGCTCACAAACATGAAATCACCTTCCAGTGGACTGGATTTGAATATTTCCTATGAATTCTATGGCTCCATCATTTACCTCTTTTAAAACATTTGCTAAAGCTTTGGTTTGCTCAAGTTCAAGTCAGAGTAAACAGGGCTTTTGATATCGGGAAGCTTATTATCTTTGAAAATTTGGAAACTTCCTAACACTGCCTAGTGTATAAGGTGCATGCATACATCAAACACTGTAGATACAGTGGAGATAAAGGGAGTCAGGGTCAAAGAAGGAAATAAAACAAGTCTTGCAGGAATGGATAATAATGTGCTAGGAACTGAGGGTGTGATTAACTCAACGTTTTTTGCTCTCGGGGGTCCATTTAAAAACACAAACTTAAGATTCAGCAGCTCACAGACGTGAATTGCAGAGCTCCCATTTGTGCTTTTTACACTTAGAATGTGAACAATGGGTAATGTTTTATGGCTGAAAAGTCTGTCACATGGAATTTATAAAGATCTTAGGGTAAAATTAGCAATGTGACCTGCCCCTTCAGAATGGTGTTCTTTGAACTTTCCTTGAGATGGCCATACGTATTCCACAGGACTGAGCCAAGGCTCTTAATGAAAATTGTGAAGTATGTGAAAAGAGCACCCCTCTCTTCAGACACACTTTGTCATAGGCTCAAAGACTTGCCAAAGAGAATTAGGTATCTGTTCAAATCCTGTGCGAGTGTAGGTAACCAATTAACACGCTCAACTCCAATCACCACGGCCAGGATGAGCCAGCCAAGCATTAAAGTCAATTTTTGCATGTGCTATCATCAATGAAAATTAGGGAGCAGTAGCTTAACTGAAATAAAGAGAGAAGTCCATTTTCTCAGTGATCTGTATCTACAGACAAGAAAGAAAAATAGCACTTTTAATCAGAAGACTGTCAGCTCCAAAAGGTATCATCCATGATGCTACAGAGTCACATAAAAGATGTGCCAGTCATACTTAAAATAGCACTGATGCTTAACAGCAAAAATAAAACCATAAAAATATACGGCTAAGAAAAGAATGGAAAGCCTGGGAGAAAGTCCTCAAAGAAAAGAATCTGCGATTTTCCAGGCTGTCACTGCCCTTTAGGTGTTACGATGATGCTATGGAAAGAGGCCTTGGCAACCAAAGTGCGTAACACAAGCTTTAAGGAGTTCAAAGTGGGTAAATCTGGCCATTGCTCTTGGACCACCTGCATCTGGTTGAAGAGCGTACGCGTGAATTCCCAGGAGCAGCTCCATGGGCCCATCCTACAGGACGCTGCCACTCAGTTAGGTCACCCTAGCACAGTGCAAGGAAGGCCCTGGGTTGTTCTGAGTTTAAAGAAATATACTTTAACAAATGAAATCGCTATATATATTTGTGAATTGGTAGCTCTCTAGGCATACATATATTTGGATCTCCATTACTTTTTCTTTCTTTTTCAGTTTTTCTTAAACTTTTTAAAATTAAAGTATAGTTGATTTACAGTGTGCCTACTTCTGCTCTACAACAAAGGGATTCAGTTATACATGGAAACATAGCCATTCTTTTTCAGATTTTTTTTTCTCATATAAACCATCACAGACACTGGTTAGAGTTCCCTGTGCTATACGGCAGGTCCCCATTGGCCAATCGTTCCATATACCAGAATGTTATATGCCAATCCCAAATTTCCAGCCCCTTCATAAGTTTATACTGAATGACAGCAGCACCCCCCAACCCCAAAGGGGACAAAATTGCAGCAGGTAAAGAACCACTGCTCTAAATTATCCCCTGTTGCCTTCCACACATTGTGCCAACAAGGTTGTTTTCTATTTAACTGAGGCACTGTCAAAGCCTGATAACTGACTTCTCTTCTTCTAATCACCCCCTGAACCTGTGGCTCCAAATTTCCTTCATCTAATTCTTCCTTATCTGCTCTTTCACCTTCCCTCATCCCATCCACTCAAAGGGTTTCAAGCTGCATCTCTATGCTGATAGCACAAAAATCTACACTTCCATTTTTTTTTTTTTATAAAGCTTTGACTCTCTTCCGAGGTCCACCCTCAATTCTCCAACATGCCCGTTAACCCATGGAAACATCTGTGTATTAAAGAATGAATGATAGTGTGCTTAAGGCTGTGGGAGAGGAAATGGACATGAATTCCGCTCTCAAGGAATTTGAAATCTAGTGGCAGAGGCATAACTATGTTGCAAAGGATGACAAAGCTAGTTAGTAGCTGAGCTGAGAATAGGACTTGGGTCCCCCACCCTCCTTTCAGCATCCCTGGTAATTGACTTTAAAAAGGAAAACACAACCATACTTTCTGTCACCTTAAGTGTATAGCAGAGTTTCATGGTACTATTTTACACTGTCATCTTTTTTTTTTCCTAATTGGACAAATAAAGCATGTACGAATATTATAAGAGAGAATTTGTAAGGCTAATTCTGAGAATGTATATTTATGTCTTACTGAGGCTGCATCATGCATTTGCTTAAGGTCCAGAAGAAATTTTTTAAACACGGGATCAGAAAACAGACCGATGTTGGGGGTCAGCCACGGAAAGATTTAAGAAATTTAGTGTTGTCTTGGAAGAGTGGACTCAGGTGGAGCTCCCCAAATCGGGCACCTGAGAGGCAGGTAAAGATGAGGGCCAAGCACCACAGGGATGATGCTGAGCTTATGAGGTGAATGGACCCAAGACTGGTTTAAGGAACTCATCTGACACCTTGGTCAGTAACATATATCCTTCCTACTTAAAGCCAGCTTTGGGAAAGTCCTGGGTGCCTACCTAGACCACTGACTAAAATTATAAATTAAGTGACTTTAATGACTGGAGAAGAGGAAGAATAGAGGAAGAGCAAAGACACACTTTTGTTCCTTGTTGCCAGGTCACATGGTGAGCATACTTTGAAGATAACAGTATAATCATATAGTAATACATAATAGTAGTCTAGGTAGCAGAGTAGCATAATTATTATGTAAATTTTTACCTACTTCAGATGTGTTTTTATAAGTATATTTAAACTTCCCTCTACAAAAACGCCATTTGATAATTGCTCCTTTCGAGTTTTGATTTGATGTTTTTGTATTAACAAATGAAAAAAAAATCCACAGTTCTTTACATGGTGTAGTTAAGCACCAATATTAGAGTATTTCCATAAACTTTAAAATTTTACATTCAGAGTATGGGCATATGACGCATTAACAGATTTTTTTTTGTTGTTCCCAAGTGTGCTAATATTGGCTGCGAAGATGCACTTAGATCACAAACATTTACTTTTCAGAAACAGCTTACAGAGAAGCATCCAAACTCCACCTTTTATGATTGCTTTTACACTCACAGATATATTAATCATCAGTCTAAGATTGAGAAAACTATCTTTTCCTGCATAATCCAAAATGAAGTTGTTATTGGTGAATAAAATTACCTATTCATATGAGACTTTTCATATAAAGAGGATATTCAAAGCATTTGTGAGCTAGTTTCACTTTTATTACTTGTTTAATATATCAGAGTTGTATACACACCAAAATAATGGGCCAAACTGCTCTGTTTCTGAGACGAAATCACATACAACACAGCTATTCTACTCTAGACTGCATACGATGGGACTCAAAGTGAGCAGAGTCCATGTACATCAGATCAAGTGGAGATTTTCAGAGAACCCTCATGTTTAAAAACTGCAGTAGAATTAATTACAATATTGTAATTAGTTTCAGGGTACGGCATGGTAATTCAAACGTTTTATAGATTACAGTCCATACAAAGTTATTACTAAAGATCCACACTATTCCCTGTGCTGTACATTACATCTCTGTAACATTCATTTTATACCTAGTCAGTTGTACCTCTTCCATCCCCTTTACCTGTTTTGCCCCTCTCCTGACTCTTCCGCTCGCTGGGAACCACTAGTCTGTTCTCTGTATCTGTGAAATAGTATGGTTCCGGCATAAGAACAGACACATAGATGAATGGAATAGAACTGAAAGCCCAGAAACCAACCCAGGCACCCACGGCTGGGAAGCTTCATTTCTCAAGCCAGTGTGACCTAAAGGCTTCTGTCGGTAACACAGGATATTGCCAGGCCTTTGATGGTGCACACCACTTCCTGTTGCTCCGAGAGTCGAGCTGCACCTCCCCTGAGCTTCTCAGGCTCACACACGGGGATGACCTGCTGCTCTGCACTGAGAACCCGGCAACGGACGGTGTGAGCTGGAAGCTACGGTGCTGGGTGGACGTAGGGAAAGGAAAGCAAGAGAAAAAGGAAAGAAGGAAGGAGAGAAGGGAGACCCAGGGCCCTAGATTGCAGTCTTTACTGTAACGCAGTATTGGGGCTCAGCGGCAGTTTCACAGATGGGCGACCACCAGCAAAATCTTTCAGCTACTGACTGCAGTTTCACTCTCTTATCCTGTCGCAGGGTTTTGGTGGGGGTCAGCATCTCTATGAAGAAGGCCTTTGACTATAAAATCTCGACATAGTTCGTAAGGAATTATTGCCTCACACAGAAAAAGGCTGATTACTCAGGGTTAATAATAAACAGAATCAAAGAAAGGCCACGTTCTATCACCTACCAATTTAGGGGAAGATGGAATCACAGATTGTGGCAGGCCTGGTACATGAGCAAATGGACAGAACTAAGTGACTCATTTCAATAAGTTTATCCCTCTGGAAAGTACTAGACTAGAAATGACCACCCAAACACTGAGCTCCAATGTAGCACCACAGGAAGCTCTGTGGTTGTTCTAGGAAAGCAGGTCTCATGGTAAATAATACTGTGGTGCATGTTTGAAAGTTGCTAAGAGGGTGGATCTTAAAAGTCTCCATCACAAGAAAAAAAGATGTAACTATGGATGGTGATGGATGTCAACTTATTGTGATCATCCTTCTGCAGTATACACGATTATTAAATCATTCACTGTACACCTGAAATGAATATAATCTTGTATATGATTATTATCTCCATAAAAGTATTTAAAAGCTGGTCTCTATTGAAGTGACCTCAAATCTAGTCATGCCCAACCCAGTGACTATCTCTCCTGTCCTTTGTCGTATATTCTTGAACATTCCGCCAACCTTGGCTGGTTTAGATGAAGACAAATGTTATCTTTGCCCCTTTTGAGTGATATGTTAAACAGTGAAATGTGAAGGAATTGTTAAGTATACGAAATATTCATATACCTGTTTTGATTTTCCCTTCCTCTCTGTATTCCCTTCACATAAACAATAAGAATTAAAAAGCTTCTTTGCTTAGAATTATCAGTTTATGTTTAATTATCTGTGTGATTTGGGAAACATTACTTACCTGAGCCCTGTTTCTTTGTTTGTAAATAAGAGACATTACATCAGCCGCTATCTGCAGTCACTATTAACTCTAATTCATGCTAAGAATCTATGAAATCAGTGAGACTAAGAAGACATCAACACCAACATTTCAAAGTCATGCCATTTTAGCTCATACTTCCTTTAAAAATAGCGATTCTTCTTACCAACATGAAACATAATACAGAGGGCACTTAATTAAATATGTGCTAAGCCATCAGATAAGATAATTTACACCAACCAAAAGGAAAATGGTTTATTAAAATGCTTTGACAAGTGCCCTATCCCAAAGTCCTCTATTATTCATTTCTAACTTCCATCAACTTTCTAATTAAAAAAAGACAAAATGCAAACTTTTATTAAAGGATTTTAAAAAGTGCCAACGAATTTATAGAGGTAGACATATACCTTTACTTTTTAATGAAAAACCAATTCCAAATTGACAGAGTAGTGATAAAACGGTGGATGAAAAGAAATAGGAAATTATTTTTACCTGGAGTAAGAAGTCACGCCAGGGTTTAGCTCATTGTCCATTTGTTCACTTGAAAATAAAGTAGCTGGAGTTACCGTCGTGGCGCAATGGTTAACGAATCTGACTAGGAACCATGAGGTTGCGGGTTTGATCCCTAGCCTTGCTCAGTGGGTTAACGATCCAGCGTTGCCATGAGCTGTGGTGTAGGTCGCAGACACGGCTCGGATCTGGCATTGCTGAGGCTGTGGCTGGCGGCTCCAGCTCCGATTAGACCCCTAGCCTGGGAACCTCCACATGCCGCAGGTGCGACCCTAAAATGACAAAAAGGCAAAAAAAAATAAAAATAAAAATAAAAAAAGAAAATAAAGTGGCTTACATACAGCTTCTATAACTCCCCACGTGAGCCTTAACATGGAAAAATACCCACAAATGTGCACAAATAATATTTCTTTGTTAAATATTGAGACGGGAATATTTACATCTTACATACAATATTATACTCTACATTTTGAAAGCAAACACAACAATGCTCCTTAATGCTACTTATCATTTTTAATCCCCAAAGTTATTTTGAAAACAAGAATACCAAATGATTCTTGTTTGGTAATCACAGGAAAATATGTCCATAGGACATTTAAGATGAATTATTACAATGAGTCTGTTGTAAAAACAGTATATATTTTATGGGTCAGAATGACATAGAATATTTATCTTCGTCATAAGAAAGAGTCTCTGTGAATTAGTTATGGTGTTAGCTCTCTAGAGCAATCAATTCTCTCCTCACTTGTGGAATAAATATATTTTACTGCGGTCATCATGCATTCTTGTAGACGGCTAAGGCCTTCAGACTGCTCTCAGGTTCATGGGTATATAAATTTATTTCTGTGGGTGTAGCCCCACATGATCTGCATACTGAGGATAGAAAGCAGGAATTTGTAGATTTATTCCCAAATGAGTGCAGAATGTCAAGAAATAAAAATATATATATATTAGTCTTATTGTCCTGTCAAAGTATTTTGCTTTTTCATTTAGTCAAATAATATGCATCGAGACACTTCAGCAAGATGAAATACCTGTCTCTTAGGAAATCGAGGAAAGCATACTAAAGTTGAAGTTTCCACCTTCTTTCCTACTCAGAAAATCATTTACAGACTGCTTTGGCTCACCTGCACGCACTGGAGCAAGAAACAATCCAACAGTCAGAGAGACCAATGTGAAGTCCAACTGTGGTACAAATGGACCTATTTAACAGAGAATCAAAAGAATTCCGAATGGGCTGGGTCACCAGCACACTCTTGATGGCTTTCTATCTTATAGGACCTCTGTTTAATTGCAAAAGAAATGCATAATAGTTACATTAGATAAAATTTGATTGATATTGAAGAAACTCTGTACCCAACACTCCCCATCTTTCTTTCCTCCACAAACATCTTTTGACAATTCTCTAGACTGTTAGACTAAAGAAAGGAACAGATGCTCCCAGGATGGTCAAATATTAATCGATTAATTAATATTAATTAATCAGTGATTTATTTCTGAAATGTTCAGATGTTTCACTTCCCGGAGGTAAGAAAATCTGACTCTTTTTCACTTTCTATTAAACTGTTTGGTATTATACAGCTCTAGCCGTGAAACAAGAGTCCTACGAAAAGGATTAAAAGTGGAATTAAATGACATTCAAGAGTTTCCATATTAGATTTCTTAATGGATATCATGTCTGAGTTTCATCATCTCCATGTACCTTTCTCTCAGAGCTTTTCATCGTTGCTGATATGAGCAGTGTGTTTTGAAGGAGAACAATTTCCTAATGTGGTTTTATACTTACAGAGTGGTGACTCGATTTTCCTTTAACCTTTTTAAAGGCTACAAATAGAAAGCCTGTACAGTCAATAGGTCTAGGAGCCCTGGCTGTCTCAAATTAAAATGCCTGTGGAAGAAGAGAGCCAGGGGATCCAGGGCAAATGTGATGGCTATTGAGGGAACGGACAATTGATAATGTGTTAATGACATGATTTATGACCAGATGCCTGGCAATTTTTTTCCCCCAGCTATGTTGCTTCATTTTTTTTTCATTTTTAAAATTATGATAAAAACTCACATCATAAGATTTACCACTTTAACTATTTTTTAGGTGGACAGTGGAGGAGTGTTAAGTAGATTCACTTGTCGTGAAACAGATCTCCAGAACTTTTTCATTCTGCCAGATCTGAAACCTAATTAATACTCATTAAACGACTTGTTTCATTTTAACAGTCTCTTTCCTTCCTTTTTTTTCTTTCTTTCTTTCAGCCACATCTGTAGCATATGGAAGGTCCCAGTCCAGAGGTTGAATCTGAGCAGCTGTGACCTACACCACAGCTTCAGCAACACTAGGTCCTTAACATGCTGTACCACCAGGGAACTCCTATAGTACTTTTATGTCTATATTGTTTTATTGCCTTCAAAATACTTTCACATATGTTATCTAATTTACTCAAAATCTTAATAATATTTCATAAGCTTAAGCACTTAAGCTGAGTATTATGCTAAGTGCACAATAAATATTGTAAATATTTTTCTCCAGGGAATCAGTGTGGGAACTATGGTTTTTTTTCTGAGTTTATGGCTTCATATTGTCCCATATGTGTCATCAAAAATATTTTACAGAAAATGTTTCACTATAGAAAATGTAAGATATATTAAATGTATTGTTATAATTAATAGAAAGTTCCATAGGTACTAAATTTATGATTTTTTTTTTACTTTCAATATGGCTATTTTTATATTGACATGTAAAAAATTTCTCTTGTATGTCTTAGTTTCAATCTCAACCTTTTCCTAACGACAAGGAATAGTATGATTAGCGTTTTTCCACTATCTTGAGCTATCACAAATTCATTGCTTCAGCAACCAGGTTTTGAGGAAAATGAAATCATCAAGTCTCTTCCTTCTGTTTTTCCCTCATACACACCCACAGTTGTTCATCTTGATGTCTCACATTTAAAAATGTATCTTTGCTAGGATGCTAGGAGTTTATTCCCAAGAAACGGCGAATACTCTGTTTGGCGGTAAGTAAAGACATGGTTAATTCCCAATTTATTGGAAAGTCTTATCTGTTATAGTGAGTAATGGAAAAATGTTAAGACTTGGATACAAATGCCCGGGACTTTTATTTCTGACCTGGCCTATAAGCTCTGCAATTTAGTACAACTTACTTCTCCTCTCAGAGTTTCAGTTTTCTCATCTGAAAAAAAAAATTTAGGCAACAATGCTACGTCACAGGAGTTATTGGGAAAAAAAATCGTATGTGATAATGGATGTGAAAGATTGTGAAACAACACAGTTTCTCTCAGATATACTGGTTTCTACACAGGAACTTGGCTAAGGACAGAATTCACTCTTTAAGAGGTACGTGTATGAAGCATTGTAGCTAAAACCTTATTTTTCCAGTGATTCGCATGGAAATATTTCTGTAATAAAAAAAATGGGTCTCACGATATTTAAATTTCTGATTCTAAGGCAGGTTCAGTGATGTAGTCCCTTCTTTGCTCCTTTTATACTCATCAAAAATATTTTTTCTCAGTTTACAAATTCCAATGAAATAGAATTTTGTATTTTACATTGTCAGTACTGATGAAATTTCAAGACATTTCTGTTTTGTTATAAACATATCTTTCTGTGTTTAGCTCTAGAAACTGGAGAGAAGTGGAACTCTCCAGGAAAAAGCCTTTACTGCAAAACTTCTGCATTTTTTTCTGTATAATTACACATGTAATTTGAGGATCTTTTTATTCAAGGTCTTTTCACTCAAAGAAGGCTGTGTGGCTTTCTTTGGATGGCATCAGAGATAATGTCTCCTCTGTTATTTAATTCTATCCACAGAGACCTAAGAATAAGGATATTGTGTATAGAACAAGCATTAGCAAATATCACCTCTATCTGTAGGTTCTTTGTCCTCTTTTTTATTTACCACCGTAAGTCAGGATTTCTTTAAGTTA
This sequence comes from Catagonus wagneri, assembly GCA_004024745.2. Classification (NCBI taxonomy): domain Eukaryota; kingdom Metazoa; phylum Chordata; class Mammalia; order Artiodactyla; family Tayassuidae; genus Catagonus; species Catagonus wagneri. Next base: position 3,131,618 of record PVHT020002874.1, on the reverse strand, counting down.
CATGCTTTATTGGAATGGCCTATTAAATGTTTTCTCCCTTCTCAATCTCCCTCTCTCCATTCTGTCTCCTGTAATAACATGGTAATCTGAAGCTCCACCTGATTCCAAGACTTCTTTGCCCAGGAACTGTTATTGAATCTGTAATCTTGAGAGCTGTGCTGTCCAGCATTTCAGCTACCAGCAGCATGTGACCACTGCTCAGTTGAAATGTGGTTAATCTGAATTAAAATGTCCTGAAAGTGTAAAATGCACACTAGATTTTCAATAGTTCATTAAAAAAACAACTATCTCATTCATAATTTAATACCAATTACATGTTGAAATGATAATATTTTGGGCATATAGAGATAAGTAAAACATATCGTCAAAAGTGATTTTATCTGCTTCTTATCGTTATAAAACAAATAAGCTTTTTTTTTTTTTTGTCTTTTTACAGCCACACCTGTGGCATATGGAAGTTCCCAGGAGGAGCTGCAGCTGCTGGCACGCACCACAGGCACAGCAACACCAGATCAGAGCCACATCTGTAACCTCTGCCACAGCTTGTGGCAATGCCAGATCCTTAAGCCACTGAGGGAGGCCGGGGATCAAACCTGCATCCTCAGAGAGAGACAGCATCAAGTTCTTAACCTGCTGAGCCACGATGGGAACTCCCCAAACAAGTACATGGTTATTGATAAGATGTAGATAACACAAAATTAGAATAAAATGAAAATGATCCATATTCTTACCACTATAGATATTTCCTATTTATATTTTGGTGAATACCCTTTCAGACTTTCCTCTATCCATCAAAAAGTAATCTTTAAAAATTATTTCTATATTCATATATGTAAGCTCATATAACACATGTTATTTAGTAGTTTGCCTTTTAAAAATAACCAGAGATAACTGCAAATAAATGTAGAGATAACACCTTTTGGTTTGTTACAGGATATTTCATGGTGTGGATGAACCCTAATATATGCAACCAGTGTGTGGTTTACTATTGCTGCATAACAAATCAGACTCAGACGTAGTGGCGGTGAACACGAGTAACCATTTCTTACCTCTCACAGTCTCTGCTCAGGAATTTGGAAAGACCTTGGCTGGGCAGCTGTCCCTGGCCATGTCTCATGCAGTTGCCGTCAGATGTCAGCTAGGCTGGCCAGGACTGGAGGGTCCACATGTATAGCGGGTCACTCATGTGGCTGCCATATGTTGGCTGGGAGCCAATCCACGAGGCTTCTTGAGCGTCCTCCAGTCCTGGTAGCTGGCTCCCCCTCCCCCTCAACCCGGAAGAGTGATCCAACAGACAAGGCAGAAGCTGCCATGCTTGTTATGACCTAACTGGAGAAATCACACATCGTCACTTTTTATATTCTGTCAGTTGCACCAGCCCTAATCCGTAGCTGGAGGAGCCCGCAGAAGAGCACAAACTGACAGGTGTCATCTTAAGGGAGCTGGCTACCCACTGGCTAATTCTTATTTTTGCTTTTTTTACGGTCATACCCGTGGGTATGGAGGTTCCCAGGCTAAGGGTCCAATTGGAGCTACAGCTGCCTGCCTACGCCTCAGCCACAGCAAGGCAGGATCTGAGCCATATCTGCGACCTACACCACAGCTCGTGGCAACACCAGATCCCTAACCCACTGAGTGAGGCCAGGGATCAAAACTGCAGCCTCATGGATCCTAGTCGGGTTTGTTAACCGCTGAGCCATGAAGGGAACTCCTTGCTTTTTTTTTTTTTTACATATTTAACGTGGCTACTAAACAATTTAAATTATATTTGTGACTTGCATTGGTGAGGCTCATTATTTTTCCATTGGACAGTAGCGATCTGGAGAATCAGGTTTAAACCACTTAGTTTGGTACAAGCCCCAGTATCACCCTTACTTACCACTACCTTTTTTCAAAGATCACGTGTTAACAAAACTGGAAACCTCACTGCTTTCAATCCTTTTCCTAGTGTGTCTCTCTTTTTGGGTCCCTTTAACTCATTGACATTATGTGTGCCTATCGTAGGGAATTTAAAACTGTTGATTACTTTTTATTTTCACAGGCATGCTTCCTTCAAGCTAGTGCCAAAATCTCATTTTTTTATTTGCATCTCTCTAAGCTCCTGGCACGGTCCCTTTCTCAAAGGTAGCGTTGCTAGATAAAATACAAGGTGCCCGATTAAATTGGAATTTCAGGGGACCAGGAAATAGTCAACTATTTAGGACATGCTTATGCTAAAAATTATTGTTTTGTTTATCTGAAATTCAAGCGTATCTGGGTGTCCTGTGTTTCTATGTGCTAAATCTAGCAATCCTACACTGTAGGCATTCTATAATTCTTCATAAAATGATGGCACTAGAAAGCACACGTGTATAATATTTAAATGGTGATCAAATGAAGGGAAATTAATTTGCATGAGTGTCCTAGAGCCCTGATTATGCTGCCAACTATGAGCTTCACAATCTCTTTAAGACTAAGCTAATAATTGAAATAAAATCATAAAGCTGAGCTAATATAAGAGGGATTGCAAATTTCACTGCCATTTCTTCTTTTTTTATATGGTGGAAGAGCAGTGCTCATATTCTGAGCTAAATGTGACAAAAACAGAAGGACCACATTCTTCATAAGAGGCGATGAGAAATGGCATCACAAAGGGAGGAAAAGCGTCTCCATCTTTTTCTCATGACCTATCAGTTTGAACCAAACCATATTTACGTTTTATATGCAACATTTCCTCTTTATTGTTACAAGGCTTTGTGGTACTGCTGGGCTACTGGAGAAGCAAGCGGTATCAGTAATTTCCGTAACAGACTCTCCTTCACTGATTCCTAGATATGCAGACACGTTTGTTTCAAGCTGTCTGATTAAGCTTCCCAACTCTTGGAGACTTATCCAAGCTGCAATATCATCTGTTTATCCAGCACTATTGCTTGCCCATCTCTGCCCTGTTAAATCTGTACAATTACCCTATGAACAGCACAAAAAGCATGGAAGACTTTAGCTGCTTTCATTTTTCAGAAATAACAAAAGGAGCGTCTTCAAGCACTGGGGCTGAATCTAGTGTCATTGTAAAGTTGAATGATGCCCTGAGATAAACTGGGCACCAAGATAAATAAACAGCAATGTGAAGGCGCCATCCTGTTGCTGCATTTACTGTCCTTAGGTATTTCCCACAGCCACAGGACTTGCTTTCCTGTTTAATCAAAATATTGCCTTTTCAAATGCATGCACCGAAATTTCAGGGCCAATTTTCTTGTAATGCTGCCTGTGCTAGGATCATCTTAAACTTCACAGGAACTCTGTATGAACACAGAATACTCAGTGAGTTCTCGCCAAGACTGGATGTGCCGATCATAACCAGATGGTTTCATTTCACAGCTCCTGCCATCAGTCATTACGAGCAACAAGTTCAAATAACTCCCAAATCCTGTAAGCAAGCGTTCACGCTTTAGAACTATTTACAATTAAAAATATATGTTTAAGATGCCTTTGAAACACCACACACGCACATACACACAATTTGACCTCTGGTTCTGTGGGTTTTTACCTCGCCAGTTACCATAGTGAGAAATGGAATTAAAAGGGATTATGACTCTCATGTTCTCTTTTCATTTTGGCGACTCTGTAACCTAAGCTGAAACTGATAATCCCAGACACCCATATCTCTTTATCATCATCATCTTTCCTGTTTTAATGAATAAGGACTGCTTGGATTTTTAAAGAATTGATTTAAATAACCACCTAGTGAATGTCAATTCATGGATCACTGAATTGACAGTGATCTTAGAGGTCTTAGTAACACAATTAATTGCTTGCCTCTTAGAGGTCTAAGTAACACAATTAATTGCTTGCCGACTTGAGCTGGTTACAGTTAATTATAACTGTGATGCAAACTTGAGAACAACACAAATCACCTGCCTGATCTGTTATCTATAAATGAATCAAAAGAATATTATCTTTTCTATAGTTCTGGAGTATCCTACTGACTGATTCAGAAAACTGCAATTAGGTTAGCAGAAGCCATAGCCCACCCCATTTCAGATCAGAGATGTCATTAATATCAGATTCTCCCAGCTCTTCTCAGAGTCTTAACTTACAAAGTTTACGTTTATATTGAGGCAGAGAAATTGGCAAAAATTCAAGTGCTACTCCAATGGCTCTCCCAGCTTGAATGTTGCTCTTTCCTTTTTACCATTTTCGCAAATTTGGAAATAGATGATACGCTTACCTTTTCCGTCACAGCAAACTGAAGCCAAAAAAATTATTTTTGGTGAGACCTCTCCACATTTGCTCATTGCCAGTCTTTCAACGCATTGTAAAACCAATGGGTTCTAGCTTCATATTGATGAAATGACAGAAACATTCTGGCACCCACTGACCTTTTGTAACAGGGTACGAGGTTTCCAAAATGCAGTTCATCAAAGCCACAAAAGTTGGCTTTCCCTTTCTAATCTGAGTTTCTGTTAGAGCCAGGAACAATTCTAACCTTAAGATATGATATTGCATGATCAATAACTTCAAATGTTAAAACTATATTGACAAATGAAGGGTAATAGAGCCATTGTATGAAAACAGGGTCAGGCAGCTGACTTTGTTCTCCCACTGAGGAACTGTGTGGCCTTGGCCAGTTTCTTCACATTCCACCCCCCAACCACCATCCAAGCTTCCATGTACTCATCGTAAGACTGCGGTCATGACAGTAACTCCCAATTTGTGGAGCTGGGATGACGAATAAATAAGTAATGCTTTCAAAATACAGTCGATCTTCATTATTTGCAGACTCGATATTTGCAAATTCACCTACTTGCTAAAATTGGTTCATAACCCCCAACTCAGTACTTGCAATCCTTCATAGATATGTCCATGCACAGAGATGTGAAAAATTTGAGTTCTTTGATGATGTCAACATTTCTGGCTTCCCAAACGAAGCTCTATATTGTTTCAGCTCTCACGTTGTGCAGGCTACCTAGTGCTATGTTTTTTACATGTTTATGATTTTTTTTTGATGATTTTGCTCTTTAAAATGGGCCCCCAGAGTAGAGCTCTGGCGTTTCTCTGAGCAAGAATGCTAGGATGTGCCTTATGGAGAAAATATGCGTGTTAGACAAGCTTCATTTGGGCATGAGTTATAGAGCTGCTGGCTACCCGGCAATATTAATGAGTTAACGATACATATTAAATATGGTGTATTTTAAGAGAAACCCATATAAAACAGGGCTATGTAATGATTGGCTGATGAGACTCTTAGGACCAGAGGCTCACAGGAACTTAACCATGTTTTTCTCCTAGGAGCCATGGTTCCATAATCAGTAATTCAGTACTCATGTTCATGGTGACTATACAACACTACTACTGTGAATAAAGAGAATAACATGTATAATTAACATGTGTAACTCAGAGCCCGACATATGATAACTGCTCACAAGATGCCAGTTATAATAATTACAAATTATAAGAATTATTATTAGCATTGCACATACTTTTTGCATCAGTACATTGAGTTTTAAGGGAATTCTCAGGAACCCTTAAGAAGAAAAGGAGGAAATTTAACTTTACTGGCTGCTATGGTATCTCTCCATTAGAAGCAGCCAAACAAAAACTGGCCTGAATCCACTGGAATTTATCATTTATATGACATTATTGATGCTGTCCTCCTAGAATTCCAATATGGCTCTAGACTCTAACAGTCTAGCAGAATGCTGGAAATAAGAGGACAAAAGTCAAAATATCTTCATTCATTGGCTTTGCGAAATTATTCAGTGATCTCAGTGGTCTCAGACTTGATTAGGTATTAAACACTTTTAACTGCCCTGGGGTCACTGATATCTGAAAGCTCTTTACCTGACATATAATTGATTTTGTCAGTATTGATGAGACTATCTGGCATATTGTCCCTTGCCAGTGGAGTAAAGACCTGGAAGCATAACAGGTTGGGGCTTAATTGGTTTTATGCAGCCGTGCTTGAGTCCTTAATAAAGGACATGGACGTTGGCACCAGGAAGTTTCTCCAAGAAACACTTCCAACTCAATTGATTTAGAACATGATGAAAAGTCCTTTGTATAGCAATCCAGGAGCTGCTGTATGCTAATGACTGAGCTCTTGCAGCCCAGGGGTGAGACGACATGAAAATGATCATTCAGCCTCCTGCACACTCTGCACTGTGACTGCACTGATCAGCCTGAGGAAGACGGATTAGGTCATAGCCTCTGCCGAGGAAACCCAGAGTCCAGCCAAAGACTTTCAATGACGGTGCAGAACAGAGAGGCGCCAGTGAATCTGGCCATGCGTGCTTCACATAATATTAGTTTTCAGTCCTAGGAAATCAAATAGAAAGTGATTCCATACCCTTTGGGAAGCTAGAAGCCAGGGGGTACCATCACCATGACTTCCAGCTTGGAAGAAAGGGGTTCTTCACAGCTCCACCTGTGTTCAGATTTCTGAAATATTATGAAATTGGACTTGTCTTAGTACAGCAGAAAACCTCACAGAGGAACTCACAAAGGTTATCTAGGTCTCATACAAGAGGTCTCCCAGTAGCAGCAAAATGCTCCCAGCAAAAGTTGCAAAAGGTTTACAACTAAGAATGGAGGAGTTCCCATTGTGGCTCAGTGGGTTGAGAACCTGACATAGTGTCTGTGAGGATGTGGGTTCAATCCCTGGCCTCACTCAGTGGGTTAAGGATCTTGCATTGCCGCAAGTGGTGGCATAGGCTGCAGTTGAGGCTCAGATCCCATGTTGCTGTGGCTGTGGTGTAAGCCATCAGCTGCAGCTCCGATTCAGCCCCTAGCCTGGGAACTTTCATATGCTGCAGGTGCGGTTGTAAAAAGAAAAAAAGAAAAAAGAAAAGGCAGACTGGAGACCTCTGTGCTATACAGAACAGAATTCAGTGGGCTAGTACCGGTGCCCACAGAATGACTGCCATGAGATATTTCCCCAGGGGATGCAAAGGAACTTACTGGACTCTCAGGCCCCACATCCAAGTTCCTGTGCAGTGCTAGACTGCAAAGTAAGTTCGGTCAAAGAAGACCATGGGGCTGGTACATAATTTCATCTGGAAAATGTGAACATGTCTTACCCATTCATTTTCCCCCAGTGCAGGGCACTGGTAGTGAAGAACCACTATCTCTGAAGTTACACGGCTCTGATTTCATGGTTTATTAGCTAAGTGACCTCCGGCAGGTTACTAAATCTCTCCTGAGCCCTCGTTATTTTATCAACAACACATTAGGACTGCTGCCCAGACTTGATGAGATTCTTCAGGGAAAGTTACAGTGCCTGGCACACCTTCGGTTCTTGATAAACATCAGTTTTTGCCTCTTTGTTCCAAGAAATTGCTCAAACAATGATACCTGAATTGGCTTGGTCTTGTTTTGATTCTCTCCTGTGTATTGGATTGGAGAGCTGGATTCTTGGTTCTGATTTGCTTCTGTTTCTGAGGTCTGGCTCCTATTTTACACCTTGGAGGTGACTTAACCACCCTGGCCTTGTTTTACATGTCTTGGCTCTGGTTTGTTTCCCAGATCACACATGCTTTGACACTTACAATAGCTTGCAGGCCTGTGCCTGATTCTTGGCATATTCTCAAATATGAGAGGCAGAATTTCTTAAACCTACTCATTCATCCACTTTCCCTAAGACAGAGCATGAATAAATACCTTCAAACTCCCACTTCAATTCATGATTCATGAAATATGGTGAGATTGGAGATTTTGCCATAATTTCATATAAGGCACTGCTGAGAGATTTTCCTTGACCAAATCCCACCTCTTTCTCATAATTGAAAGTGACAGTTTCTCTAATTTTCCACCATGGCTCAGTTTACACTAGGTTTCCTGAGAAAACTAAACTTGCCTGTTTTGAGGGCAAGGCAATTACCAGTGTTAAATCTGAACCACTAATAAGATGGTTTGTTAAGTAAAATATGTCCTTACTTTTATTTAGAATTTTTCATTAGAAAAATTGCTTCTTAGTAAAAAGAGTTCACAGATAAACTCTTTCAGCTTCTTTCATCCTGAAAAGTTTTCTTTAAAGATTGTTAAAATAAAGTCTCTGGCTTAGTAGTGATTTTTTTTTTTTTTTTTCCTGGTCATGCCCATGGGATGCAGAAGTCCCAGGCCAGGAATTGAACCCATACCACTACTGTGACCCAAGCCACAGCAGTGACAATGCGGGATCCTTAATCTGCTCAGCCACCAGAGAACTCTTTTTTTTTTCTTTTTAGGGCCACACCTATGGCATATATAAGTTCCCGGGCTAGGGGCTGAATTGGAGCTATGGCTGCTGGCCTACATCACAGCCATAGCAAAGCTGGATCCTTAACCCACTAAGCAAGGCCAAGGAACAAAACCACATCCTCATGGATACCAGTTAAATTTGTAACCCGCTGAGCCATAACAGGAACTCCAGGGAAGTCTTAGTAGTGATTTTTGCTGCATTTTGTATACTTAGTTTTAAAATACAGTGTTATCTGATGCATAATCAGTCCTGTACCTTAGGATGGAAGTTTGAGTATCCTACCATATTCAGCCACAGGAAAAAACATACAGATCATGAAGGCTGTTCAGGGATCTGGTGAAAGAACTGGACGAGGACTTATGCTCCTGGTGTCTTGTACTTTATTCGCTCTCATGTTCTTTCATCTATAATTCACCTAAATAGCTATGGGCATATTTATAGATTTTCTTTTCTTAATCATGAAGAAAAAGTACTTGGCTGTGACCTACTTCCCATGAACCCTTGTGATGGTGTCTCTGCAGTATGCAATACCAGAAAGCTCAGACCAGTAGTTCATTCTAGCCATACTTGCTCATCTTCGCTGCATGCTTTCTGTCTCTTGGGGAGGTGAATCCATTTCGCTTGTCCACCAGTCCCTCCATCGCCTGTCCTAACACTCAAAGAAGAGCTAGAAGAAAAACGCTTCACAAATGCTATTGGTGGCACGGCAGTTTGAGAGTCTGTATTGAACCCTCTTTCCTAAAACTCTTTTTCAATTAAAAATGTGCATCAGTAGCTATGTCAAATGGACAAGGCATTTAAAAAAATTATAGAAGCAGAGACTGTCCTAATTGAATCTCTAATGTACAAACAAAAAGAGGGAAAAAAGGAAGTAAATATCTAGTATATTTATAGAAGAAAAGGAGATTATGCCTAATAACTTATTAAGGGAAGGTTGTATATGTGTTTCCAGTAAGTAAATAGTTAAGGAAACAATACACAAATGGAAAGGGAGCTGGACTTTTAGATATAAGGTGAGAACTTCACTCAGTTCAACAATCACATTAGCAGTGGGAACAAGGTACCTGTTGTCTATAGGCTGCTGTTTTCTGTACTGTGTGCAGTGGCTACAAGTCCCCCTGCCTTCTCACAGTCTTGTAACAATAAAATGTGATAATATTTGGGAAAAGCGTTTGAATTGTTTGAAATGAATAAGGTCATAAAACTGTAAGATACTATTATTGGTAGAAGGCCCTTACCTTAGCAAGACCATTGTAAACAGCCCCTAACTCCTCTCTTGGCTTCTTGGTACATATCTTGTCCTATTCCACATGCACCTCAGTGTTAGTTTAGTCATCCCAAACATGCCATTTTCCTGCTCAAAAGCAAAAACAAACTCCCCCCTTTTCAACTTTACATGGGCAGAAGAAACAGAAAGTAGAAATCCAGGATATAGTATATTCTTGACATTAACTCTCATTTTCCTTGCAGCCAAACCATCCTACCTACTGCCTCATCACACCCTGAGATTTCCAGCTTCTACAACCTATGCTGTGATACCCAGAGTCCAACACACTGAGTTCCACCACCAACACTGCATCTTCAGATGACTCAGCACTGTATAGAACACTCTACTTAAGCTTTGCCTCTTCTGCTACCAGATGAGATTTTAATCTTGAACAAGTCAATCAAACTCAACTTTACTAACTTAAGGAGGGATAATAACACCCCCAAGGTCTGGATAAGAGGAGTCCTCAAATCCCTTTCAACTCGGGACATTGAAAACCAACCAACCAACCAGCCAGCCAACTAACCTCTATCTATTGTTAAGAGAAAACACTCAAGAGTATGTAGTTTCTTTCTTTTTTATTTTCTTATTTTTGGCCACCCCGCAGGATACAGAGCTCCCAGGCCAGGTATCAGATCTGAGCCACAGTCTAAACCTAAGCTGAAGCTGTGGCACCACCAGATCCTTAACGCACTATGCTGGGCCAGGGATTGAACCCATGTCCCATGGCTCCCAAGATGCCACCGATCCCATTGCACCACCACTGGAGATCCAGAGTATGTAGTTTCTTCATCACGAATAGTCTCAACTCTAATATGAAATAGGGAACTGACCTGTGATTTCCTCTGCATATAACCAACTTCTATAATTATTGACCTGAGTGTACGAATTCATATTCTTGCAGTTAATGGACCATATGAATTTCAATTGACCTTTATCATGAATCATGGTCTATAGCTATACCATTGTGAATGTACCTGATCTTGTCTATCATGAATCTATCATAAATCATGGTGCTTTACCGTGTAGAAAGGTGAAATGCTCTGTGTAGTGAGGGAGAAGCCCATAGAGAAAGAATTTTGATTCAGCAGGTTTTCTCATGCTGAATCAGATTTTAGCCTTGGCTGCAAATGTCTCGAAGAGATGGCAATAACAGAGCAGAGTTTCTCCGGATATATGCACAGTTAATAAAAACGTCCACAGAATATTTCACAAAGCACTACAAATATTTCTGTTAATAATGGTAACTAAATATTGATATAAAGTAATTTCTTTAAGAAGCACACTTTATAAACCTTAACTTCTTTGGAGATGAGGGAAATACAGCCTACTGCACAGTAATACAGGGCCTGAGTCGTTGGTAATGAATGGAAAAGCCATTTTCAATTGCATAAATTGTTCTTTAATTAAAAAACTCCTCATTTTAGGCAATAGCATTAGACAGCCTTGTGCTCTGTTTATCTTTAAGTCAGTGGATAGAGAAAAGATTAATAAAAAGACATTTATATCTAGGTTCTGTGTTTTATCAGAAAAATAAGGAAAAAAGACTGACTCATTAAACACTCCTGTCTAGCTGAGGATTCTGGTCTTCCTGTTAAAGTTGCCCACATAAATGTTTATTAAGACCAACCATCTATTCATCTAATGATTAGATGTATTTCTAATGACATATAAAACTGACATCTGTTCACTGGGACTAGGATTTGAGTCAAAATCATAACTGTTTATTGTCAATCAGAAAACTAGATCCTAAATGGATTCACTAATTTCCACACTTTTCTAGTATCTATCAAGTGCCAGGCATTCTTCTCGTCCCCAGGGCTATTAGCAATGTTAAAACTGAAGTGCCTGACCTCATGGAACTGGAAGTTTTATGGGAGTGAGATAGACAGTAAGGAAATAAAATAATAAATAATTCACACACAGCCAAGTAGAGGTAGATGCTATAAAGAAAATCTGGAGCAGAGGAAGGTGTAGTGTGGTGGAAGGGCTATTTTAGGTGCAGTGGTTGGACATGCCTCTCTGAGCAGATGGTTTTCTAAGGTCTGACAGAGGAAAAGGTCTGACAGATCATGGGTCACTCCATGAGTCTGACAGATCATGGGTCATTCCATGAGTCAGATACGCCACCGCCAACCCCTAAGCATTCTATACTGTGCTTGGTTCTAGAAGAAATACAAAGTCCAGCCCTCAGAGAATGTCTAATTTGGTGGCAGCGACTGCCTTCACAAACAGTTGGAAAATACTTGAGGATGGATTGCATGTTACTGATTCTGTCTGCAGAATGGGTCCAGAGTTGGAAGCTTGGGGAATCTGCAGAAAATTTCACTAGGATGTACGTCTTCAACTTCTGAAGATAAAAAAGAATCCAGGAAAATGGAGGATGGAAGAAAATAATTTGTGAGGAACATGAGTAGAGTGGGAAGCGCCAGCAAAGGCTGGAAGAAGGGCAAAGAGAGGTACTTTTACTGAGTACCCAAACTGTATGCCAGGTTCTGTGCAGAAGGTTGATGAAGGTGATTTCCTTGAATCCTTTACCTCCGCATTAAGTGGGTATGACTGTGGAAGGAGCGGGTTAAGTTCAGAGAGGAAGGATAAGGTCTTCCCCAGGGCCATACTTGTTTAAAGGAGATTCCCAAGAGAGGATGAGGAAACCGCTTGGCCTGTAAAATTAATGTTTTAGAGCGTGGTTGGATAGAGTGGAGGGGTTTAGAGAGGGGCTGTAAATGATCTGCAGGGCAAAGAATCCAGAGCCTGAAGATGGGGAAACCAGCTCACAGGTGGTAGCAGGAAGTAATAATCCTGATTTTGAGTAGAGGCAGAGATTTGGGAGTAGATTGCTCTACGCTATTTGCTTTTATAACACGATTTATTTTTTAAAATATAAATTGGGATTGCCTATCAGCCTTTTCTTCACATTTCCAGCTCTTAAATCTGATTGAGCAGATGAAGTCACCAAGGAAAGGAACGTCTCAGTCAGTCCAGGAACTCAGTTCACAGACCCTAAGGTTCAAGATGCTAAGGCGGCCTGTCTTTTCCTAAGAAGTTTCATCAGAAAGTTGGAAAATGGGATTCTTCTGAGATTAGATTCTGAGTTGATGAATTTCAAATGACTGGTCTCTGGTTTTCTCTTCTATGAGAAATGAAATCTCATTGGGATTCTTGTAAATAATTGCATTGTAATGCCCCTGAAAGAGGGAAAGTACTAGAATGAATGCTATTATTTATGGCATTTCTTATGAGGCATTAGAAAAATGAAAACACCAGAATATTGAGCCCTCTCAATAGTCTAGATACCAAATGTGTTAATTGCAAACTTTGTTCAGTTAGTGCACATTTGCTCTGGTCCTCCTGTGTGCCAGGCAATGTGACCTGAGCTGGGAACCTGAAGGAGAATATCTGACACTTTCACCCAGGGAGCTAAAGAGCTGGGTGCAGGAAATAGACAAGTACATAAATAATCGCATGATGGTGTGAATAGCAATGGAGACACATTATATGATGCTTATGGAACCCTGTGGAAGCAACACCTACCTTATTTACAATTTTTTTTTTTAAAAGTGGAATGTCAGGAGGAATCCAGGTACACACATACGTGCAGCTGGAGCACACACACTAGAAATGTCCTATTAGTTAGAAATATTAAAGTGTAAAGCCTCTTGCAGGAACATTTTTGCATTACGTTCACCCTGGGTGAAATAACTATCCTTAATAAACTCAAATACATCATCTGCAGAGATTTCAATGACTCTGCAAACATTCACAGACATGAAAAACACCTCCAGCGTGAATCTGTTTCTATTGCTAAATAACAGCATCTCCCTGTCTTTACATTTATCTTATATTTTTAAACTGTCTTGTTAGAAATCTCTGAAATACCACTGTGTCTACAGGGAAAGTGGAGAGAAAGAAAGAATCACAGAATTGAATTGGAGGTTCCATCTCATGCAATCTTATACCAAAATAATTGTGGGGATATTTAATAGGTATAAAAAATACACTTATCATGTTAGAATTTGAAGACCCTAATCATGTTTTTAGGCTTACTGTATTATTATATTCATAAAGTGGTTATGGCTTCACACACCATTAATGCAGACGATGCTGTAAAGCTACTATTACATGATAAATGCAAAGATATTTTTCCATGTACTATAATTTAAGGATGTACACAAATTTATAAGCATATGAGTATATAAAGAATTTTAAGATCCAGGAGCAAAAATGTCTGGTAGGCCAGCCCCTTTATTTGCTGCCCAGATTTTAAATTTTATATAATCACCTCAGTTCTGGAAAGAGGTTAATTTTTCCATTTTTTTCTCTCAGGTTTATTCATTGTATCCTATTCATACAGTACACTGAATTCATTGCGATATGATCAACTTTGAACCAAATAAAGCATACGCATATTACAGTGAGATAAATATTTTCTATTTTATGTGTTATGTAGATCATCTTCCTGTGCAAGGTGAAAATGTAACCATTTGTTGGACTTAATTTGAAAGACAGATCTATGGGCTTGCTTCCTAAAACCAGAGTCAAAATATTAAGCAGGTATCTGATGCTGATCTGCTGAAAGCCTAGTGATATTTGGGTAATTGTCTGCTGTTTTTACCTTCAACACGGCATCAAAGACTAATCATGGCTGACTTTTCTATCTAAGGTCAAGGGTATGCAAAACCTACTTGTTATTGTAGGAGTATGAAATCCAATATACCTAACGTCAAGTAGGGCATCTTGAAGAGATGGGTTTATGAGCTCTGCAAGTTGGCAAAAGGAGTTCAAGCAGTTTAAACCCAATGTGATTTTTGAAATCCATGGAAAATCACTTAAAAACCTTCATTGCAATGTTTAAAACATAACTTCATTTATACGGCATGTGATAATCTTCTGAAGATACGCCACATATGCTCTTGGAACAGGAGAATGAGACACCTGCCCCTATTTTAAAAAGCAGTATTTTTGCTGACCTATTAAAAATGAGCTCTTTGATCTGTATTTTCACATGATGATTGCTACCCTTAAAAAATGCACGAAGGCTCTTGTAGATGTTTGTCAAATAAAGCATGATGTTTTTATGCTCTGTATACATCACTGGGCTGAAGAAATTGGCACTGCTGGGAAAATATGCAAACCGCAAAGTATGGTTCTCTAAGGCTGATTTCTAAAACAACACAAACACAACCAAATCCACGGATTTTGCTGAATGTCTAACATATAACTTCGCCTTCATTTAATTGGTGCAGTTTGGATGGCTGCTGTGGCTTCTTATTTTCATATGTCGTTATTCACAAGCCTTAGGTTTCTTCTCCAAGGTCGAACAAATCTCTAGTGAAAAATTCAAGATTACGGAAAGGCCGATCCTGGTGGGCCCTGGCACCTTAGTGGCTCAGGAAGAGATCCCAGTGGAGTTTCCCTGTGACCCAAAACCTTTCCCCTTCATGGCCACGTTCTTGAGGTCCAGGTCGAAAAAGATCACTTCCTGTTGCCAAGGGAGCCATGATGAGGGGCATGAAGATGTCAAAGAGAAAATAAAGTATTCTTAAGCTCAGGGCCACTCCTTGCACTAAGCACAGACAGATGAGACTCTAACCAGCAGCCCCTAAAAAGAGTTTTATAGAGAATGTCTCTGATTGGAATTCATGCAGCCACATTCTTGCTGGCATTATGGTAGCTCCGTTTCTGGGCTGAGCTCTGCCACAGCAAAATCTTGAAAGTATTTTAAGTAGATTGTGAGAGGGGATCAAAAGAATGATTTTTTTTTTTTAAATAAGCTTATGTAAAGAGCCTCGCACACTTCATGAGTGTATTGCTTTCATCTGCGAATACTTTCGGAGCGCGTAATGACGACGGTATTCCTGGATAGGAATCAAACAATCGCTTTGGTTCAAAGACAGGACTAAACTCCTCATTGCAGCACAGGGCTGGCCCTTCACGTCTACAGCCATTCAGGGCAGAAGCCCAAGAGGAAGAGGGCTGTCTGGAGAGTTCCTGTGCGAGTTGGAAAATAATGAGGTGGAGACATGACTCTCTTCCTGTCTGTGACACGGAGCTGTTCTTTTCCTCTAGCCACAATTTCCTGAACTGGGCCCGAGGTCTCTGCACGTGCTGTTTCCTTCTCTTGCACGGATTCCACGCTTCTAACTTCCCTCACCTGTCATCTCACTCACAAGTACCGTCCTTCTGGTTCTGCCCAGAATCCAGCCTCCCCAAGATGCTGGGCTCAGCCCTCCGGTCCCGGTTAGTTAGCATCCTAAGGACTCCAATGCATATCAAGCACTCCTCTCCGTCCCCTATCCCCGTAGCTGCTGTTTGTCTGTCTCCTCTCCCGAGGGTGAAAAAATCTTAAGATTAGAGCTAATGCCTCTGCGGTGTTCATTGTTGCTTCTCTGGTGCCCAGCTAAGTGCAAATTAATACATGAAGAGTTTTCTCGGGTCATCCATGGGAAGGTAGAAAAATTTTAAGCAATCACATGCTTAATGATATTCAAATCGATGCTATGATTTTCAACTTTCGTCAAATACTTATTTTAGGATAATTAAATATGTTATATGTAAAATGCTAAAAATAAATACATGTCAGCTATCAGTGGCATGATTAGAAACTTATTTATTTATTTATTTATTTATTTATTTATTTATTTTTAATGTAGAGCCGCACCCGCGGCATATGGAGGTTCCCAGGCTAGGGGTCTAACAGGAGCTGTAGCTGCCAGCCTTCGCCACAGCCACAGTAACGCAGGATCCGAGCCGCGTCTGCGACCTACACCACAGCTCACAGCAACGCAGGGTCCTTAACCCACTGAGCAAGGCCAGGGATCGAACCCGCAACCTCATCGTTCCTAGTCGGATTTGTTAACCACTGAGCCAGGAACGGAACTCCATGATTAGTAACTTTAAAAAGAGTGCCAGTCAATGGTCCTACCTCAGTTTTTAGGTTCTGTCTATTCCCTTATTTGTACAAGGTTTCAGAGGGAAAAACATAACTTGTTAAAGAGCACGGTCAAAATAAATATATTTAGAAGGGGAAAGAGATGGAAGAAAAAGATATGAATCATGCTTGACATCGAATAAATGCTTAACTGTGTACAAATATCTGCAAAAATCGCTTAGAAAAGTTCAACTCTATGCATATTCCAACCCCACAGTTCTCTCAAGGTCATTAGACTTGTGGATGTCCCATAACATTTTGATTTTTGGCAAAATTCAAAATACTGGCAGTTATTATTACCTTTTTAATTTTTAGTCTTTATTGGGGCCACACAACATAATTCACATGGACTTCATGGCATTTCATTTTAAGACAGAGAAATCTGATTAGGAAAAAAGTCATGGAATTCCTCTGCTTTTCTGAATCAGAAGTTCTCTGAAATTTGGTCTTTTCTGAAGGTTTAGACTAAAGAAAAGCACTGCTACTGTTTGTGGATGTAAGAATTTATATTCCAGACCTAGGACTTTATCACCTCTGTTGGAGTTCCAGATAAAACCACAGATACAGCCTCCAGACTGTCAGAGCACATTTGTAATTGAGCTTTGCACTGAATAATTTCCTTAAAGCCAGGCAAACTTTAAAAAAGAACAAAGGGCATGTGGAAGTCAGACAAGAAGCTTCCCCAAACACGAAGCCAGATAGATTTTCAATAATTTAAGTAGCCGATTTGAATAAAATTTTGTATTAGTTAAATCTTCTGATTGTTCACTATAATCTTTAATCAAATCGTTAAGTTATCCTAAAAGGAACTGTAACATATACCACATGCTTTATTCTAAGTTATAAATGTATAATTTTCAGTTAATTTAAAAGATCTTCTACATGGAAGACTATTCATCACAGGACTTTCAAAGCTGAGTCAACCAAATACGCTTATGTGCATAAAGAACAAAGGTGGCATATAATGAATAATCAAATGCTAGAAGATGGAGAAAAGACAGATTGCCTTTTAAGGTCAAGATGGTACATGCCAGGCATGTGTGCCCTAATGCAATCATCCCTTCATTTCTTTCTGAGGGCAGCACCATTAATCAATCACAGTGCTCATTTATACTTCGGCCAGAGGTGACCTCAAAATCCTTCTCAACACAGAATTCCAGGCAGCCACAACCACTCCTTTGGATCGATAAAGCCCCAAACCACCTCTGAGTTTAAATTTCCTTTGTATTCCCATTGGCATCATTGGTCCATAATGCCTTAGCAGGGTTGTGCATTCATTGCTGAAACGGGCTAGTGGTCAACTGGTTCAAAGAATTGCTGCAGAATCATCTAGAAACGGTGTAACCTCTGAAAATTTTAGGGGCCGAGCGTTTCGCTCATTAGCACCCACATCACTTTCAGACATCACCAGATCTTAGAAAGGTTAGAAATTTGTTCCTTATGTTAATTCAAAATACGGCTTTCTGTAACATCCTCTCTGAGTAAATCTAATTCCACTACAAAGGATAGACTTTAAGTATCCCACAGAGCCATCTCCTGGCTTTTCCTTTTAGGTTTCTTTCTGCTAAAAATATATTGAGATGTTTCCACGGTACTTCATGTGGCATAATTTCCAGGTCCTTTACCAGCCAGAAAGAAGGACAATTATTCTTTTAAATTATTAGTTCCAATTAATATTTTAATTATCACACCCTTCATCTGGTGAATTCCATTTTTATGCAGCAAAGAAAAAAAGGCAAAGGGTAAAAACTGTATCATATTTCTTTGTATTTAGAGACAGAAGATATTTTATTTTACTTTATTTTATTTTACTTTATTTTAATTTTATTGCCTTTTTGCCTTTTCTAGGGCCACACTCATGGCATGTGGAGGTTCCCAGGACAGGGGTCTAATTGGAGCTACAGCCACTGGCCTACACCACAGCCACAGCAACACGGGATCTGAGCTGCATCTGCAACCTACACCACAGCTCACGGCAATGCCGGATCCTTAACCCACTGAGCAAGCCAGGGATCGAACCTGCAACCTCATGGTTCCTAGTCAGATTTGTTAACCACTGAGCCACAACAGGAACTTGGGAGAGATTTTAAAAATGATTTGATCTTATCTAATTTTATTAATGTACAACTACTAATTAATTAATTAATTAATTTTGCTTTTCAGGGCTGCTCCTGAGGCATATGGAAGTTGTCAGGTTGAGTCGAATTTGAGCTGCAGCTGCCAGCCTATATCACAGCCACAGCAACACTGGATCCTAGCTGGATTCTACGCTGCAGTTCATGGCCACCTCGGATCCTTAACCCACCCCACTGAGAGAGGCCAGGGATCAAACCTGCATCCTCACAGATACTAGTCAGGTTCATTAACTCTGAGCCACAAAGGGAACTCCTCAATGTACAACTTTTTAAATGGTTAACACAGCATCTAGCATCGGGGAACACATAAATACGTATTTTTCCTCCATGAAATCACATTGTGTTGTGTCTAAGATAAATCTGGATCATTTCTGTCTTCTACATTGACATACACCCATGAGTAATCCCTATTTTCTTTTTTCCTTTTTTTTTTTGCTAAGGCTAGAAAGCCAGAGGGTGGTGTCTGCTCTGCTTCCATCCTTTTGACCATTGAGGGGCTATTGATTCACATCTACTGTTGCCAACAGGCCAACACACTTTCAACTCACATTCTTCAGTCACAGATTATCTGCTTCATGTAAGACGATCACCAGAATGTATACACATAAGAGACATGGACGCAGTACATGCAGACATAAATATAGATACATGTACTTCATGGCCTTTCTTAACAATTTTGGTAGCAGAATAAGACATGTTAGGAGGAGTCTCAGCTGGGAAGGGGAGGATGTGGAGTCTAGTATTCCATCACGTATCTTTTGTCTCTCTAGATCTTTCTTCCTTGGGGGAAAAATAAAATTCTAACCCCCAATTTTGTGATTTGCTGATAACTATCTCCAAGATCCCACCTGATACATCATCAGTTATTACATATTGCACACTCGCACTGATATTTTCAGTCTAGTCCTTGATAACTCAGGATTCTGAATAGGGGATATGTTTTTCAATTAGAAGAATCTGTCAGTGATGCAGTGTATTCCTTACTCGTTGCAATGAAAATACAGTGTTCTAGTTTACTCTCTAATGGTGGTTATGCCTTAATTTCAATTCTGGTTGAAAATATTTTGCAAGCAAAAAAAAAAAAAAACAGTGGAGTTAATGGTTCAATGACCATTAAAACCTGTCCCAAAACATATTCCCTAAAAAATATTAAACTCTCCAGTGATACCCCATGCAAGGAGGCCAGCTAGAACCAACTAAAAGATATCATGCATCTGTCCTAGGTAGCTTTTCCAGAAAGGGGATTAACATTTATATCCATATACTCAGAATTTATACCCATATTATCAAGTAAAAGTGGTCAGTAGTTAAATAAAACTGTGAGTTTCTTGCAGAAAGTGACGTGTCATATTCACTCTGGTCTTTTAGAGCCTACAGTGCCAGCCATAGGGTAGACACTCCAATAATCTTTATGAGCAAATATTGAGATTTGGTTTTATGTACCTCAAGCTTCTTCACTGGGTTGTATAATCTCCTTAGAGCCAGGGAATTGGCCCAATGAAGACAAAATTGTCTTTTGATGGAGTTCCACTTAAGAAAGTCCCTTTTATTAGGTTCTGATTGCTAACGGTATTTAGCCCAAAATGATGGCTCACTGGTACCCAAACTTATACACTCGGGGAAAAAAAGAACATATGTTATATTGCTTTATTAATTTTTCTCATCTAAAGAAATAACATAACATTGAAAAAGTATATCCAAGTTATAGCTTTCCAGTTGAGAAAGTAGAAAAATCAAGGAAATTACTTCTGACATTATTCTTTCTAGTAAATACAGTGAACCAACATTAAGGAACATAGCAATAAACATTTATGTACCTATGAACAGCATGGGGTGAATAATTGGATAATAAGGCTGTACAAATCCAATTTTTAAAAATATAATTACAAGATTAGACCATGAATATCTACAATGGGTATAATAATATATCCTGATTTTACTGAAGTATGTGATATAGTGTCTCATAAAATTTTATTCACAAAATTAATTTATACTGTCTATTCTAATTCACTGAGCACCATCCAAGAAACCAGACGTGATCATGTGTAGGACATAAGATTAAGAGAAAATAAAAAAAATGTTAAGAAATAACAAGGAATTATGCTTCTCTGCTTAAAAAAAAAAAAAACCCTAATAAATATCTCGAGCAGTCAGCTTTGCTTAACCCTTTGCTGACTTATCTAAATGCATATGTTATTGTAGTGAGTAACTCAGGGTATCTTGGAAGATCAAAGAGTGCTCAGTGTAACTCATTCTCTGTTTCTAACATTACTTTCTTAGAGTAGACACTCAGTAGATACTGAATGAAGACATTAATAGGATTTCAGAGATGCTACTCACCACTACTTCAATTGTACAGAGACAGATGGCAGCGTGCAACAAGGTGAGGTCATTTGCCTGAGGATTCAAGCCTGGTAAGCATTCGAGCAGAACCAGAACTTGGGTTTTTTTGAGTTGAGAAGCTCTATGTGGTCAAAATTCAGAGGTTCTAAATTTCATATCCATGAATGTCCAGAAATTGATAGAGCCGTCTTAGGAAGTAAGAGAATAGCAAAATCATAGCACTGTTCAATACTCTTAGTTGCGGGAAATGCATTTAATTGTGAATAATTTCTGTCATGTATAATAATGACATTTTGAATTATTCACACCTAATATAGGAAAGCTGTGCAAGACTTTCCTTTGGGTCATCAAATTTCATCAGTGATTGCTTTGGTCAGTTAACCCTGACTATGAATTATATCTCAGGATTCTACAGCATGTGATGGAGCCCTGAGAAACTAGGTTTATCTTTTCTTCCCCCCCCTTTTTTTTTTTTTTTTGCTTTTTGGGACCTTACCCATTGCATATGGAGGCTCCCAGGCAAGGGGTTGAATCAGAAGTACAGCTGTCAACCTACACCACAGCCACAGCAACGCAAGATCAGAGCCATGCTTGCGAACTACACCACAGCTCACAGCAACGCCAGATCCGTAACCCAATGAACAAAGCCAGGGATTGATTCACCTGCAACCCGACGGTTCCTAGTCACATTCGTTTCTGCTACGCCACGATGGGAACACCTGGGCTTATCTTTAACACCATTTCTCTCTGACTGAATAGCTAAGACTGATCACATTGCCTTGATTTCCTTACTATGAAACTTGGCTTTTAGATGTTCCTTCTCCACTGCAGATTGGCAGAGAAAGGATTAATGGACAAATCATATGTCATGCCTTTTTTTTTTAGTGTATCACGTTCAAAGCCACGTGAAGGTTTGCTACTGAGGTGACACACTGGGAAAAAATGGGCACAAAAATCAAAAGCTGTCATATTTCTAAAGATCAGCCTCTTATGTAATCACACTTACTCAGGTGTTTGTTAAATGCTAAAATTCCCTGATGCTCTTTCGTGAAGTCTCAGAGCCATACTGAAATATCACAAGGTAAATGAGGAGTAAACCATGTTTACTTGTAAAATTAATTTAGGGACATCCTTAGAATGAGATGATCTGAAAAGACACCGAGAGGACTTGGGAGGTTTAGGGGATAATTAATACATGATGATATGGTCTATTTGAACTAGACTTACTACCCTAGCAGGGATCCAGATAGGAGTAGGGTGATTCCTGCAAGAAGGATGCTAAATAGGGGAGCTGTTAACCCCTAGATCCAAGAGTTTTAACGCAAGGCTCAGTATGGATTCTGAGCAACACAACGAAGGATGCCAGTGTCAGGAGGTTCTGGGGAGGCAGGTGAACTCTGAGAACTTTGCTTTAGTGGCTTTAAAATAAACCTGAGCGGGGTCACCTTGGAAATTCAAGAGTAAGTCCTGATTATTTGCCAAGGACAGGTTTCCCCGTTAAGACAGAAAATGGACAACATAGTTCAGTGATTCTTAGTGGGCCAAATCAGCTGTGGGATTTACTCGATACCTGTTCCCTTCCTCCAGTCCCAATTGTGAGTCTTTGCTGGGGCAGCCCCCAGACTGCACCCGTTGTAGAGAGAGGGAGCCCGTATCTCTGATGGGAGGGTACTGCCTTTATCAGGGGTGTTAGGATGGGAATGAAATGAAGTCCTGATAGAGGTAAACGGGGCTGAAACATGGAGGGTGGGAAAGAACTCGTTATTTTGACTGTTTTTCTCTAAAAGGCCAATCAATCAAGATATGTTTTGGATAGATTAGACAAAATGCGAAAATAATAACCAGTGTGAGCTTAGAAAACATTTTAGAGATAATTTAGCACAACCCCCTTATTTAACGTAAGAGTTAAAAGTGGTTCAGAGCAGCTAAATTATCTGGCTGAGTAAACACAGTTGGAGTCAAAGCAGAGACTCAAACCAGTTCTCTCAATTGCCGTCTACACAAGCTGTCCCTCGGTATCTGACTCCCCCCTCAGAAACCAAGATCCAGGAATGCTTAAGTCCCTTATATAAAGTGGCATCAAATTTGCATATGAACTACCACATCCTTCTACAGACTTTAAATCATCGCTAGATTACTTATACTACTAATACAATGTAAATGCCATGTAAATTGTTATAAACACAATGTAAATGCTAGGTAAAGAGCTAATATCACAGGGAAAATTCAAGTTTTACTTGTTGGAACTTTCTGGAAAATTTTTTTTCCCCGAATATTTTCCATCCTTGGGTCGGTTGAACCACAGATATGGAACCTGCAGACGTGGAGGGCAGTCTGTACTCCTAGGTGACGCCCACTCTTGCCACCAAGGGGGTCACATGCAGAGGCACAAGTCAACACCTACTGGATTCAGCTCTCGGAAAAGCACATGTTCTAAGTCTGTCATGAAAATGCTGCCAGCCATGGGATTGCCAAGGAAACTGGTGGAAGCATCTTTTCTTGAAAGAATTAGAAGCAAACGATAACGTATAAACAAACTGTGGATAAAATACTGAAATACGAGGTTTCTTTCATCCACATTGTGTATAACTGTGCTTATGACTCTGGAGAAGACAATTTCAGAGATGCTTCTCTTTGCTTGTACCAAATAAGGTGTTTTCCTGATGTGAGTTAACAGTTCTCATCACATGAGAAGATGAGATTGGAGGGGTCAGGCTTTGAGAGTGGACAAACGAGTGCTATTTTTTTTTTCTGTTTTTTGTGGTTGGTACTTCACGGATGCCTCCAGTGTTCAACAGAACACTATAAGAAAACTCAGCGTAGATGAAGAATAAAACAAGTAAGGGGCAGAGCACCAACGAGACAATTTGCCCTGAGAATAATATCTCACAGTCAGATTTTAAAAAATTCCAACATTTGTGGTCTCAAGCAATAGAAGCTGTTGTTTTCACCCCCAGCGTTCCGCATCATGGCTAAGTGTCACTGCATGGTAAAACACAATGGGCCTTGCCTTGCAACAACATCTAAATGTTTTGTCGAAGAAATCTTCGTTTACACCACAAAAGGATTCCCCAGTCAGAGCCTAGTGCTGCTAAACCTACTTCCTCAGAGAGTGTCAAGCATGTCTGACATTTGTTGAGCATATGAGTTTCTCATGGCAGCTGGACAGGGAGAAATGATTTCGTTCTTGAGGAGCTCTCACTCACAATAGTTCTGGGAAAATGGAAGAGCCAGTGAAGGTCTAAACGCTAAGGCTTTCTAAGATCCATCACTGGAACAATCACTGACCATCACTGAAAACAAACAAGCCTGACACCAAAGGGCCAAACCTCACACAGTGATCAAATGCCCAGGAGAAATGACACTCGATGACATGTATGGTGTCCAGAATTCACCAGCATCGAGCAGAAAACACCCTGATGCACCATTCTACTTCTACTGTAGTTTTTCATCCCAGTCAGTTATTTAGATATGAGACAATATCTTTAAGGTATCAGGTTAAGGATTTAAAAGATGATTTGTAGCTCTCTATATTTTTATACGTAGTGGTGATGTTAGAACATGATTCTGACTGATCTATGGTGAGAACTGAATAACTTCTGATTAATAATGCAAATTCCTCCATTTTATCCATTTTTTCATACCATTTGCCATTTCATTAGTAGATAGATATGTATATGTGTTAGATGATGTGTTCCTTCCATAAAAGACTCAGCTTATTTACAAAAATACACAAAGGATTAAAAACAATCAAGCTACATGGAAAACGGTAGGATATTTGGATGAAAAGGACTGAGAATTTCAATGGGTAAGGTTTCGTATAGTTACTGAATCTGGGAGACACACTTTGCTACTTCAAGTTTCCTAGTGATCAAAACCAGAAAAAGGAAATATGATTAGGTCAGAAGGTTGACCAATTGGAAATTTGATTGACAGTTCTCGCACGAGTGACAATATGTTGCTTAGTAGACAAGATCCTTGTAGTAAATTCCGAAAAAAATTATAGTCTTTCAATGTAAAATTGAGGGGATACTTACAACTAGAGTAAGAGATTCAAGATCTGCCAGCATTGAGCCTGTTCAGAGATTCTACAGTACACATATTTTTTTAGCTTCCCTGATCATAATTCTCCAGGGACCGATTCCCCTTAAAATTGGGCAGGTTTCTTGTAGTCAGCCTTGGGTTCTAAATTGCATCAGAAACCACTTTCCCCCCGGCCCCAGGGCTGACTCTCCCCTGCTGGATATCATACACCGACAACATGCTTTCTCAAGCAGGTTTATTTTAAGGTTAGAGAGGAGGGTTAATGGCATCAGCGGGGCATATCTGAAAGATTTCACCCTGGGAGAGTCAAGGGTATTGCTAAACACCCCAGCAACTCGCTGCCCGTACTCAGTGAGGGATTTCAGCATTGAATTGCCCAGGGCTTCCAAGCTAGCATGTGTTTGACAATCTAACCCTGATTCATCCTTTGCTAGCCATGTGCTGCAAACACAGGCACACCTCCTCTGCTCCTTGGGCAGGAACAGTTATGAATATTTATTGCAGCCACAATTCTGGCTTCTGTGTCTGTCACTGTTGTTCATCTGCTGAAGCCAGAGTGCAAATCGTTGCAAATCTGGCCTTCAATATGGCAGACAACTGCTTTCTTGTCTTGTTTAATAAATTGTATTCTTTCATATGAAAATGAATGGAGTTAAAATGCTCTGTTTTATGGGGCAGTGATTTTGTAGTAGTAAGAGAGGATATAAACAGAGTAACAAGGGTTGTTTGAAGGCATGCTTAGAATACTTCCTGCCACAGATTTCAAAATGAATGTGTTAATCCATGCTAATCTGGTTCAATCTTTGAAAACAATTACATTTATTTTACAACCCACCTGGCACTCTGACTAGTATTATAAATATGCTCCATTGCTTACATATTTTCACTTTATCGTACCTGCAGGCAGAGTAAAAGCAAATAAAAAGATAATAATGCTGAATTTGATTAAAGTCGCTCAATAGTATATGCGACAATCTCAGATAGATCTAGTTCAATGTCTGATTTTTAATCAAGTTTAGCAAATTATCCTTTTACAAGATGAAAAAAAAATACCCTGTAAGTGTTGCATGTACAATTACTTTCAAGAGCTCCTTGCAAAAGGAAACGACTTATTCATTTTAATCAGAAAGTTTGCCAAATTAAAAAAGTTTGTATGATATTCACACGCTTCCAGGAAGACACTTGACTCTATTATTAGTCCTAAATATTAATCTTTAATATTAGTGCAGGATGATACCTGGCTGAGTGATGCTAAGGCCTTAATTATGAAAACCATCCTCAGATGCACCTTGGAATTTGTTTCTGCACATATTCCTTCTTGTGGCTTTTGAGTTCTACTAACAGCTTAATACACTGCGGTGTTTGTGGAAATTACCTATTAAAAGTACAGATTTTATCATCCTTTGACGGTATGGTGCTTATAGAGTGATCCCTGTGATTCCTCAGGTCTTAAATGGCCTAAGGTGGCAAGTGACATAAACAATAGGAGTAACTGTTAAAACTCAATGGAGTAATCCCCTTAATTCAAGTCAGCATGTATTGCCAGAGCACCTATTATGTACCAGGCATTGTTTTAGATCCTTCCTCTCTTGGAGCTTACATTTTAGAAGAAATGAGACATCATGGATACTCAAAATAAGGACTAAATAAACAACAGAGTCTGTTAGAAGGTGATAAGTGCAAGCGGAGAAAAAAAGAAGAAGCAGAGTGAAGCAGGGTACAGAGAACTGGAGGGAGGGCAGATTACAATATTAAATAGATGTACTTGTGTATTTTCTGTTAGGTTAAAATCACTGAGCTGGCCCCTCTTCACAGGAGTTTTCTCCTCTCCACTTCCAGTTTTTTAAACTATCCATAGACAGTCTAAATTGCTTTTGTTCAAGAAGAAAAAGATAATTCCAAAGAAATATGAAGCATGTGAAAGGAAACAGAGAAGCTTACAGAATTGCTTTAGATGGTTTGAAAGTCAGGAGACGGTGTCTGTGAAGAGATGATGAAATGACTGCATGTGGAGTAGAGATGTGGGAGTGGCTACCATGGCCGCCTGGAGCCATGGCAGATCTTTGGCAGCTGGGGGTGGGGAAAGGCGGTTCAGGAGACACCTGAATGCGTGCATGTTTGGAGTTAGACTCATTCCCACTCTCAACCCTCTTTCCTTTACTTCTGTCTCTAGCTATAGTCATCCTGTAGGTATTACCGCTAACACTTCTGAGGTCCAATCAAGATGAGGAAGAGAAAGATGCGGAGGGTGGTAAGCACTGGAGAATGAAGGGACAAGCAAAAAGGGAAGCTGAAGGAACACACGTTTCCTTCCATGTACGCATTTCTTGGAGAGACAAGTGTGGAATCAATGCAGGTTAACCTACAGCCAACAATTATTATTTTGCCTAAACAACAGTATCTGATGACTGGGGGAAAAAATAAAAGATGTTTTCTTGGCTGCAAGCATATTTGTGTAAGTGAACATGTTAATACCTCATCCTGAGTTTAGCCTTCAAAGCTAAGTAAGAGCTTTTGACTTCTTAAAAAAAAAACAAAAAAAACTCTGTACACAAAACATAAAGCTCTTTTTGTTTTCATTTTCATTTTCAAACCTTTAATCAAGAAAACACTGACGTTGAGCCAAGAATGTTGGCTAAACCTTGAGCTCAAAATTCTGAATACACTCAGGAGCCCAGACTTGGGATAGTAACAGCATGATTGCAGGAATGTTGAAGGACTTATTGAGTAACAAGCATCCGGGGACTTGTCTGCATTTATTCTAATTTATCTGGACCCACAACTCCTGGATGCGTGGCTTTACTTACAAAGATCCTGCCCCAAATAAGTGAAACAGAAGTGTTAAAGGACACTCACCACCAAATAGCAGTAGCTTTTCTGCATTCATCCATTACTCTTCCTTTACCTCGACTGTGACTCGCACCCTTGCCTCTGAGATCACCAGTCAGCCTAATTAGTCTTACCAACATTTTCATCACACTAACAGCAGTGGTTGCTTTCCCGTTTTGCTCACCATGCACACACAGGGCTCAACACACTCCCTGCAATCTAGAAGGGGTCTCATATTGATCTAGAACCTTAATTAAGAAATAGTACAGTACATATGTTTAAATGAACTTCAATCTCTAATCCACATTCTAGAGACAGGAGTTAGTGTTTGAAGTATCCTAATCAGGACCCAGTATCCAGAGGCAGCTTCTTCAGCAGACTGGGCACCGTTACGGATGTCTACACCAGAGAGCTGGTTGATCAGTGTAGATGGGTTTTATGTACACTGTAGCTGGGGAAATTGAAAGGAGTTTCAGGATGGGGGGGATGTTGAGGCACGGGTGCCCCAGATGGACACAGTATGTGAAAAGACAGGTCCTGGAGCCTCACATCTTTGCAGTACACACCTGCTGGTCCACAGTTCCCGGGTCTGCCACCTCGTGGGAGGGGGTCTCTGTCCGGGTCGCCTGTCCTCATGGAGGGATGTCTAGTCCCACAGTCAGAACACTGAGTGAGCCATTCACGCAAGAAACTGCTGCAGGCTCCAGGGGACAGAAAGAAGAATGGTCCAGACTGATGAGAGCAGGCTGTGTGATGTTTTATTCCTATTTGCTGATAAATGTAGTTTGTCAGAACTTGGTCTGGGCTTGGCTTTGATTGTATTCAACCCAAGGGCCAGAATTGTGAGATGGGTCTTAGAAACCCCAAAACATTTAACCTCTGAGAGCTGCCAAAGAACCCGACAATCACTTTACCACCAAATTAACTTATGTCAGTTCTAGAACACCAATGTATATTTGTTGAACAAATGAGGGAAGGACACTTACCAAGAAGGCAAGAAATTGAAAGTTAAGTGAACATTAGCCCTGGCTTGGTCCCTCCTCTGCCAGATGGGAAAAAAAGGAGGGTAGAAATCACCTCGATTTCCTTATCTTAAATATTTATGTTTCAACACTTTATAATCAAGTTTATAAAATCAAATATGTATACATATATGTGTGTATATATAAATGCATACTATTATATATGTATACACATACATATGTATATTATATTGCAAATATTATATTGCTGATTTTTTTCAAATGGGATTTTGGAGAAGTCTTGAATGTTAGGTCTTACTTTCCCCAAAGGCAAATGTTTTCTGTAATAGTTAATTACATTTATTTTCCTGCCATTTAAGGAATAGTGGGACTCTTATTCTGTCTTTCTCTTGAATTGCTTATGATATAAATTAAGCTCTACTTATAGAATTTTGGGGGTAACAACCAGAGTCTCTAGGGGACTGTTTCAGATACTAAGTGTAGTTACAAAATTAATTTATTCTCAAGATGGCTCTATACTAAGTTTGAATATAGCTTGTTTCCTTTTTAAATCTATGCATCTAAATGATCTCCTGTCTTTTATCAGCTGTCCTGTTTCATTTCTGCTGGTCTTTTCTTTATTAAGACCATGTGCTCTTTAAGAAACACTTGGTTTCTGTCAAGTTGCTTTCATCCAATAAGTCTGCTTCTTTTGAAGGTCACACATTCAAACACTTATTCAAAAACCTACTACAAAGCCATATGTGTGAAACAGTAGAATTATGGCACAGATTTCACAAAGACAGTTCCTAGTACACTTGTGTCTTTTCTGGAAGATACTACCTCTCTTTTATTCCCCCATAATTCTTTCATTTCTACTACTTACCATTTTAAATGAACTAATGAAACAGGAAAACATAATCCTAGCTAGTACTGCAAGAACAAACACTGAGACTGTCAAATAATTAGAGACTGTGGTAACAGTCTCAACGGGCATTGGATAATTATCTTCAGATAAAATTAAAAGCTCCAAATATTCTGAATGTTTTCATCCCTCAATAGAGGATATGGAGGAATGTTTTTAAAATTTTTATTCATCATTTTATTTCTATAAGCAACAATTGACTGGTATTGGCTGATTTTTCACATTCTTTCAATTCTCTTATTAACTGTAGAGCTAATAATTTGAACACAGCCAATTTCTAAGTCCCACTCAATCTGTTAAAAGAAGTTGACTTTTCAAATGGCAAACAAAATTTTTAGTATGTTAAGTGTAAAAGGCAAAAGGGAATAGATTTTTTAAAACCTCTTACAAGCCGAAGGCTTTGTTAAAATAAACCATGCTATAGATGTAAATATGAATGGTCATGACAGAGAAATGCAACGTAATAAGCTGATGAGATAATTGTAAGCATCTTTTTCCCATTACTGTAATTTCAGGTGACACTAATGACATCCAGAACAGGCTCTAGCCATTCCTCTTCTGATTGGTCTGTCTCATCAAGAATAATGGCTTTGGATGAAAGTGCAAAGAATCGCTGACTTAGAAGTTCTAAGACATTTTTTGTGTGTGTTTTAACTACATGACCACTCAGACTGGATTTAAGTGTTATGGGAGAAATTATCATTGGACTAATGGTTTTTCCAATATTGATCATTAGTACTTCTAGTGAACTTTTGAGTAATTGAACATACATCTACTATTCGTGAGAATAATTATAACTATAGGAGATTTTGTTTATCTTAACTAGATTATGCTGCTAAAATTTGATATGTTTCTTCCAGATTCTCAGACACTGACTTCATCCTCTAGCTCCCGGCGGCAGAGATCCTCAGAGCTTTACTCAGAAGGGACAAACGATCATTTTTCAGAGCCTAGTCTGCAATGGCACACAATTATTCATTAGCATGTTTTCAGTGTGGCATTCTCTATGTGTACTGAGTTTGCTTGAATCATTTCTCAATTGTATTTTCATTTTTATTAATCTCTGAGTAACTCCCTAATATGTTTTATGGGACGATATAATTATTCAAACATATTTGAATTAAGATATTTACTATTAATATACTTCATAAGAGCATACCATATCCTGGCTTTTAGGATTTGTCAGCGAATACAGCAGACGAAAGATCACTGTGGAAAAGATTATTGACCTATTTCTCCATTCCTTTCATTACACAAGTGGTATTAATGTAAGAATATTATAGTAAATATTACCAGCAATATTAAGAGCATCTCTTAGGTTCCCAACCTTGGAATTAAAAGGGTGATGCTGAGAGTCCTTGGAGGAACTCACACTTGCTTGGTAAGGACGGGAGGAAAAACAAATACTTTCAAGCAAGGTATTAAGATCTAGGAGTATCAGCAAAGTGCAGGAGCACACAAAAGGAGTAGGTAACTTTGGAGTTTGCAGAAGTCCTCAGAGTTTTTTTTTTTTTTTTGCTTTTTTGCTTTTTAGGGCTGCAACTGCGACATATGAAAGTTTCCAGGCTGGGGTCATCAGAGCTACAGCTGCTGGCCTATGCAACAGCTCACAGCAATGACGGATCCTTAACCCACTGAGTGAGGCCAGGGATCGAACCTGTATCCTCATGGATACTAGTTGGGTTTGTCTCCACTGAGCCACAATGGGAACTCCTACAGCAGTCTTGAAACACTCTGCTTAGGACAAGGCTGCTCTAAGGTGTACCTCCCACTCATCCCCCACCCCCACTTAGTGTGTCACCAGAAAGCCCTCTTCTCTGCTATGCTTTTGCATTGTTTTTCTTATCTTGGCTTTTGTAAATTTAGCTTTTTGCTTATCAACAGCTTGTTTGCATTTCTAGTCCACAAGAAGCAGTATTAAAACATTTTTTAAAAGTCACAACATAGGAGTTCCTGTTGTGGCTCAGCAGTAATCTACTGACTAGTATCCAAGTGGGTTCGATACCTGGCTCTTTGTGGGTTAAGGATCTGGTGTTGCTATGAGCTGTGGTATAGGTTGCAGATGCAGCTCAGATCTCGCGTTGCTGTGGCTGTAGTATAGCCTGGCAGCTGCAGCTCCGATTCAACTCCTAGCCTGTGAAATTCCATATGCCACAGATGCGGCCCTAAAAAAAGAAAAAAAAAGGTCACAGTATAATGGGAAAACTACATAGAATATAAGTAATCACCTAACTTCTGCTGAATCCAGTTAGCTTCCTACTCATCTTCTCTGTGGAAAGTCCAGGCAAGGAAGTCCCCATCAACCAACTCGACCTACAGGTCCAGTGCAGCTGCTATGAACTTAGGGATTTCCCCTCTTCCTTTAAATGCCCTATATCAGAAGTTAGGCCTTATATAGAGAGAGGAAGGTGGTCAAGTGAGGAAACGATAGAAAGAGGAGTTTCCTTAAATTAATCAAATACAGGGATTAGGAAAGTTCAGAAGTTACATTGATCTAAAACTCTAGAAATAGCTGTGGGAGAAAAAAGGGGAAGCACATAAAGAGGAACGAACTAGCCATCAGGATCATCATGGATGACTGATGATAACATACTTGGAGATGGGAAGGACCAAAACCATCCTCTGGCCCAGCTCCTTCTTCTAACCGATGAGGAAACCAAAAGGAAGTGTGCTTTGGCTGGGTCAGATACCTGGATGATATTGGGCAGGTGATCAGAAAGAAGCCAGC
The DNA here is from genome assembly GCA_004024745.2 of Catagonus wagneri. Lineage (NCBI taxonomy): Eukaryota > Metazoa > Chordata > Mammalia > Artiodactyla > Tayassuidae > Catagonus > Catagonus wagneri. The sequence goes on along the minus strand of PVHT020002874.1, from coordinate 3,099,239 downwards.
AGGCCTAACTTCAAGTTCGACCTCCCTCCTTCTAATTATAGGCACAATTCTTAACTAGAAGCTCATCAATAGGCTTTAGAGCATCTAGGGACACACTGATGAATCCTTAAAATTCTAAGTCTGCTTATTCGTATTTATTTTTCTAGGGAGAGGGTGCCTGACTTCCAAAGACTTCTCTGAATCTTGATCCATGATTCAAAACTAGTTAAACCTACTGGGTTATGTTTATTGAAGAATAAGTCAAGTTGCAGGCTCTTAAAAGTGCATTTGAATATGTCAACAATTTTTGCTAAGAATCCAAGTGATAACTGTTTGCGAAAAGTACACACATTAATTGGTTTACTTAGCCTCAATTCTGTGACAAACCTCTCTTCAGACTATAAACTAGTATTTTCAATTGGCCCCCAAAAGCCTGAGGTCAGAAGACCCAATAAATAGGTGAAACATCAAATTGCTTTCACTGGGTTGAAATTTAAATTAAAAAAAACTGTCATTCTTAGAGTGACTTACTCTAATCTTCTGCTGAACAGTATATTCTGCTGATTCGATTCTATTCTAGGTGAGTGTCTGTTTTTTTCTCTCTTTCTTTGTCAGTGAGGCTGGAGTTTGCAATATTACTCTTGTCACTCCCGCTAATGTAGAATTGTAGCTAATACATCAAAAGTGCAGGACTGCTTCACCCAGTTTTCAATGAAAAGATTCTGTATGTGAGTTAACCTGGTCTTTGGGGACAATTACCAAACATATGGTGAGCATGAAGCTGGCCTATGACTTGAGTCATATGCACCTTCTGAGATACATGGTGACTTGTATTTTGCACTCATTTAAAAAATATGTTGAGTACATTTGGAATGTGAATTTCATAGGGTGTGTTTATCTGCATGAATACGTGTGTGTGTGTGTGTGTGTGTGTGGAGTTAGAGGTGAATCGGGATTTCAAACTCAGATCGTTCCATGGCTGTCTAAAATATAGGGTGCACCAGAAGTGCTCACTTAAGTTAAAATCACTCTCCGGACTGCACTGACAGATTAACGTATGAAATTCAGTGAATCTCCCACAGGTTTCCTCACCCACCCGATGAACAGACTCCTACCAAGTACAAACAAATGATAACAGAATTGGCTTTGTGAGCCATGTGGATCGGAAGTCCTCTTCTGAAGACTCTTTTCTACAAGGCAGGTTTGAAGGTGGGTACGCTGATTATTGAGGTTCCAAACAGAAGCAAAAGCAGACCAAGCTCTGGGGTACTGCTGGCTGCCAGGAGGTGTTAAAAGGTGGATTACTGCGCTCAGTCCTTATCTAGGTGTGGCCAGGATCAGTGGCACTTGGGCAGGAGGCTTAGAGTCACACACTCTCCACACCAGATATCCTGAATCACACATTCTGAGGGTGGCACCCAGCACTCCGGTTCAATACACCCCCTGAGTAAGTCCAGTGGTCCCTAAACCCTGAGATCCAGTAACCTAAATGGATTTGCTCCTGGCTCAGAGGCACCCCTCAGGTTTGCTGGCACAGCAGCTGGGCTCTACGGCACGGCTGACCTGTGGCAACGGGTCACCCTTGGTGAGAATGGTCCGAACTATAACCACACGTATAAACCAAACTGGCAATTTAAAAATTAATAGCGGTGCTGGGAGGATCCCTCTCCGGAGCTAGGAAGGCTCACCTCCTCTGCTGAAGGTCCCGTTTTTTGAACACAGAAGCTGAACAATTCATATCAAGACTTACAATGCCATCTGGTGAGCAAGAAGTTAGAAAAAACTAAGAAACAGGACTTTTCATCCTTTTTACTATTAGCAGGATGTTCGCGTCTCTCTAGTTTAGCATCTACTCTGCCCAAATTTGCTTTTTTGAATGCTCTGAAAAAAAACCTGACCTATCCATTTCTGCTAATATTTTTTTCTATAAATGTATTTTAAAGATTAAGCTAGGTAGGTTTTCTAAATATAAGTATCTAAATCTCTAAAATAAGGAAATATTTGTCGGTGTCAATTCATTAATATAACAACCAGAAAACTACTTCTCCCCCTTTACTCCTTCCTACTCATTACAGAAAAAGTGTGTCTGGACTGTAAGAAGCCATTTTCTGTATAACTATGTTCCCCTAAATATTAACTATGCGGAAAATGGGTTCTTACAGTCCAGGCATCAACACAGATAAATTTTACTGATTGCCTAAACCACAACAATTTTGAAAGTGGAAAGGGGCTATTTATTATTATGTTGGGTCAACAGACACTGTCTGGGGCTAATTGGGCAGTGAGATTTAAACAATGATCCTGGTTCAGCATAACCTCTATCTCTTTCTCAGTTTCTTGTGACTTTGTTGAGTAACATCCAAAAGGATGCAGTAGAAATTTTAACACAGTATTTCAACAATTATTCAACACTTTTTTTTTTGCTTTATTTAAGGGCCATACCTATGGTATATGGAAGTTCCCAGGTTATTGGTCAGACCGGAGCTACAGCCACCAGCCTATGCCACAGCCACAGCAACGCCGGATCTGAGCTGTATCTGTGACCTACGCCACAGCTCATGGCAATGCCAGATCCTTAACCCACTGAGCAAGGCCTAAGATCGAATCTGCACCTTTATGGATGCTAGGCGGATTCTTTATGCTGAGCCACAACATGAACTCCAGCAACAATTTTTATTTTTATGTAGAAGATGACACCTATAGTTCTCATTCTATTTCAAAAGGAGTGCTAACTTTCTCATCCAGAAGTTATCTGCTTTGGTTATTTATCAAAGTTGCCCGTGAAGCTTTTAAAAAATGCCGTTTACCCTCTGGAATTCTGAATGAAGAACCAGAGGTTGAAAACCACTAATCATATAGCTTCTTAAAAGTAGTTCCAGGGTTTAAGTCTATGGAGTGACAAAAACACTTAGTTTCTGCACAATTTCCATTGCTTCTTTGGCGAAGATGCAGTCATTTTGTCAATTACTTGTGACAGTCATTCTCTTCAAAAATGAAGTTACCGACTTCAAGTTCCCCTAAAATCCGTTGTGACATGCTCATTTGGTAGACGCTGAGCACTGAGAAAAACGGGAGATGATGGGACAGCTGCCTAAGGAGGAGGTGCCACCTGAGTGAACGCTAAGCCCTGTAAACAGCAGCGCCATGTGGGAACTGGGCAAAGGGTGGTGCCAAAAGGAGAACATTCCAAAGGGGTCCCCTGGGATCCCAAAGGGCAGAGACCCCTGGGGTAGAGCTTTGATGGAGAACTGCTAACAAGAAGACTTCTGACCTTAGCACTTGGTGACATTAAGATCCGAGTAATGAACTGCCTCACTCAGACAAGCCTCCAAGAAGCTTAAAATTATGTTCGGAAGAGGATGATGGGGGCGGGAAATGAAACAAATGAAAAAGAACCACCCTATACAAATCAGTACTACTTCACTGTTGAACTCTGTGGAGTAGTACTGAGGGACACAGCAGTTGAAAGGGTTTAGAAGAGCCGAAACCGAAAAAAGCTTTAAAGGAGAGGAATGAATTTGATATATTTTTAAGTACAATTAATTGTTTCCCAGTCGGTTGGATTTCCATGACATAAATACATCAACTCCACAGCATAGCATATGAGGCAATTCACAACCTGGGCCCAGCCAATTTTTCAATAATCATACCTTTAGGCGTTTTCTCTCTTTCTCCTCACCTGCCAACCCACCTAGGCATTCTGTGGTTTAGTTAGACCACTTTTTGAAAACAAGCCATGCACTTTTGTTTCAGCATTTCTTTGCTCTTGCTGCAGCCTCTGGATATAGTGCACAACCGGGCCGAGTGCCTGGTCAATTTCCTTTCCTATTTCGAGACCCAGCTCAAATACCAACTCCCAAGAAAAGTCTTCTCCGCCCTCATCTAGGTAACATTATCTCTCCCATCTGTTTTGCCCTAGCATTTCCAACATATGCAGCTGGATTTTCACACGATTAATGAGATGCTGTAGTTAACTATTTATGCATCTCTCTTCCGCAGATGGAGAGTTTGGTATACGGCGGCTGTGTCTTATTCATATTTTTATTCCCATCGCCTTGCTTGGTAGAACTCCAGCTAGTGGGCACTCTAGGTATTTATTAAATATGTAGAATCAAAAAACTTTTTATATAAGCCATGGCATTTATAACATCTTTAATACAAAATATAGACTTAAAAATATTTCTAAAATTCATTAAAATCGGTTTTTATGGCTTGTATTAATTTCAGCTCCAAATTCTATGCAGTGAAACTGCAGAATGAGGCAAAAATCTCCTTGACTGATCGTGGCATGGAATGTGTAAGATTGTTTATTCCTCTTTTTTTTTTGGAAAAAAGAAAAAAGAACAGTTATATGCTCTAAAGAAGAGCCTATTAATTTCATATAATTATCATGCATTCTTTAGTTAAGGATAACTTTTTATATTTTCATTTAAGTATACCTTAATACTCAACATCTGGAAAATATCCAGTAATATGGACTTTGTAAACAAGTACTTACTTTTATAAAGTGTTCTGCATCTTGGGGAAACAAACCAAGGTGAGTGTCTAATATTGAGAACACTTAAAAAACAACAGTATATGCCTAGATGTGTCTGGATATCTGTGCATCAATGAATTTTGAAATAAGATATATATCACATAATGCAAAATAACCAATCAAGCTGTGAAACACCTAACATTTTAAAAATGAGTTTGCAAGATATGCTGTTTAAATTAAGATGGGATTTTTTTAAAGGGCAGATAATAGATAGGTTTAAAGTGTTGTACTGTGCTGAGATTACAATGCATTAGAAAACTTGACACCTCAACCTTATTAACCCACACTAAGCATGGCTGTTTCAACAATCCTATTTATCAAGCTGTAAACAGCTTATTAAGACCTTCTAATTATTCAGGCAGAGTGATCAATCCTGTCATATTCCATTACAGAGCTCTAAGTCCTTGAGAAAACTTTCAGAGATTAGGGCTAAATCTAGACAGTCTACATACCACCTGTTTGGGTTACAACTTTCACATGTGCTTGAAATCAATACTTCTTGCCTTCAGTCAATGAAGATAATGCTTATATGCTTGAAATGGATTATCTAGCAGGGACATTAGGTTTAACAGGCTCAGCTTGTGACCGATAGGATATATTCACAAAATTACTAGTTGGTTATGCATAACAATTGTGGTGCTGGTTAGGTTGCATATTGACTCTCTGAGGAGAGCAGGAAAACTATGCTTTCTGAAGGCGCCCTGGGGCTTAGCATTAATTCTGGGGGTGGGGGGACCCAGTAGCCTGGGTATGGCAGTGATTGCTGGCTGGTGCGTGACTTCTGCCTCCTCCACGGTTTAGCTTTTGCTACTGACAATCTCATGATGTGATAGTGGTACATTCTAGACCAGCATACCATGCCAATAAAACAGCTAGACACCTTCTCGGACGTCAGTGAGAGCAGGAAATGACAATAACCTTGACAATAATAATATCACTGCTATTAATATCAAATCATGGAAAGCACTATAGTTTTCAAAACATACCACATCTAAGATTTCATGTGATCATTACAATTTTGATGTAAGCAGGACAAGTACAATTAAATTCAAAATATGGAGGAGAAAGCAGAAGATAACAGCACTCTATTATTTGTTAATTTGTTTGACAATGATTTTTTCTTTTGTCTTTTTAGGGCCACACCTTTGGCATATAGAGGTTCCCAGGGGTGGGATAGGAGCTGTAGCTGCTGACCTACCCTATAGCCACAGCAATGCAGTACCCAAGCTGCATCTGCGACCTACACCACAGCTCACGGCAACGCTGGATCATTAACCCACTGAGCAAGTCCAGGGATTGAACCTGTATCCTCATGGATGTTAGTCAGATTAGTTTCCGCTGAGCCATGGTGGGAACTCCTTAATAATACTTTTTTCCAGCACCTATTATGTGCTGGAATTGTTGCTGGGAATGGAATTGGAAATAGAGAAAAGCAAAACAAAGTTCTGTAGTTGGCAAGATGGACCAGATACCCAAACAAAGAGATCGGTAAAATACACTGTGATACATTGAAAGAAGCAGCATATAAATGGCTGGAAGGAAAATGGTTGAAAATTTAAATCAAGTAACAACGGAAAGCCTCTTTGAGATGGTGATTTGAGAGAAGCTGCTATGTGAAAACCTGAAGGAAGAGGGAACAGCAGGTGCAAGGGCCCTGAGGCGAGACTTTGCCTGGTGAGTTTGAGGAACAGTGAGGGGGTCTGTATGTTGAAAGAGAATTGGATGGGGTTCTCACCACTTTGTTTGCTCAGCCAGATCCCAGGCATCACATGCAAATTATGTGTATCTTTGATTTCCTCAGTCTTTGATTTCCTCAATCTTCTTAAGCCACTCATAAATCAGCAAAAGATTGCTCATAATGATGAATTAATCAATTCACACTGCTAGGGTCAGTGGGGGGAGACCACAGTGCTATCACACACACACACACACAAACATAATGACCAGAGGGGAGCAGTGCATACAAAGACATAAGGGAAATACCACTCAGAAGTAGGTCTAGACAAACTCAACAAGAGGCAGTGTAAGGGCCACGAGGTGAGGGCTGAAAGGTGATTGAGTGACAGCAGTAGAGGTCAGAAGGTATTTTAAGGACCTGCTCATCATATTCTCCCTGTTGTCACCTGCCCAGCTGCAACTTGCCACAGACACACCCTCCTGGGAGAGACCTGGCTGGCACTGTTTATCCAGCTCCTGCAAAGCTCCGAGATCCCTGATGCTACAATTTCTATTTAGTGTTTTTTTTTTTTCCCATTTTTCCCCTTAGTCCCACAGCACCTAGTCCAGTACCTGGCAGAGAGGAAATGGCTAATGAAGCTTTAATAAATTAACACTGAGTTTGGAAGCTGATGGGTAAGTAGTCCCCAAAGAGAAAGCAAAGAACACTCACATTTCATCCCAAACTTACTTCCTTTTTTCCTTGTTCCTTGCAAGACAGACTTGTCCTATGTCACTCAGCACTAACTTCATTTCTCGTTTCTAATTTCTGTGCCTCTAGGACTATGGAAAAATCTATGCTATTTTTGACACCACCATTTCATTCTTACAGTTCTTCCCAAGACCGCAAAAATACATGTATAACCCTTCATTCTTGTGCTCAATACTATTGGTTTTTCTTGTCACAGACCCTTGAAACATTCTTCTGTCTGAAAGTGTGAAAAGGATTGTCATTTTTTCCTTTTCCACTCATTAATAGTCTCCATGTTTTTCCACAGCCCGCGTATCTTTGTTTCTCCCCCTGCAGATGACTCTAACCAAACTTGTTCACTTCTTCCGGTGAATATTTTTTAACATGAGTTAAAAAAAAATCGCTTCTCCAGAGGAAAGCATTTAAAGCATTTCTCGTTACTGCCCTTTGTATTTGAAATAAATCTGTGAGATAAATATTTATTTCCAAAATGCTTTGACTAAATTTGGGGATTATCTGCAAACTGTGGATGTGGAATCAGATGCTACGTGATTTGGCCAAACACTTAAACTCAGAGGCTCTGTTAGTTTCTTGACTTGTTGAGAATTCAATGAGGAAATATCGGTAAGCAAAATGTTCTGTGAATGTGCAGGGTTTATATTTTACTGGCATCTGGTATGATAACGTAAACAGCCCTTCAAGTAACACTGATTAAATCTGTTTGGCACAGGCTGTTTATACCTTGCAGAACAGTTTTCTGTATTAGAATGAGTATTTGTAGTTACTGTGTTGGCATAGGCCCAGCAGCATTTTCAAATTTCAATGGAAATGTCTCAACTCAATGATTCCTAAACACATTGTGTGTTACTTGCTTTAGATGAATCATTTAAGATCCTTGCTATTTTTTACCGAATTTTTTTCTTCCACACGACTTGGTTTTTGTAGGTGAAAGAAGATCTTACCCCTGAGATGACTCCAGAGGTAAGAGGTAGTCAGTGCTTTAATCACTTTCTTGTCTCCTCCGGGGGAAGGAAAACAAAAGAATACAGAACAGAAAGGAAAAAGGGTATCACTGATTTTGAGAGGTTCAGTTTATTTTCTATGAATGGTATTCAACACCCTGGCTTAGACTAAAAGGTTCATACCCCAGTGTACTGTGTTCACTCACAGAACACTGCAGGGAGCAACGTAATCAGATATTTTAGGAATATTTTATTGCTTGTTTGTCATTTACCAATTTGTGGTTTTTAGGCAATTCTTTGGTGCTGTTTCCTCATTTTGGTATCCCTTAATATCGTCCAAAAATAACACTACATTTAAAACATATTCAGTGGCATGCCAAAATAGTCCGATTTACTACTTGGGCTCCTAATTAGATTTTTGTGATCATTAATACTCTTCAAATAGATTAATAACAATATAATTCAGAATTATATTTTCTCGCATATCACCACAGCTTTTAAGTTCCTTCTCACCTTTAAACTTGTTTTAAGAAGTACAATCCTTAGGCTTCTCAGGGGTGCCCACCATAGTTCCTATTTGTCACAGAGTTGCATTATATGATGTATTTTACACAAAGTACCTTTATCCTAACAACTGAGAAGGGGTAGTGCCTCATAACTGATGAGACCAAGATTCAGAACTCTCAAGCAACTGGCCCAAGTGGGTGTAGAGGGTTATTTAAATTTAACCTCACTGAAAACTGGACATACACGACATACAGACACAGAATCACAGGAAAAGAACATTAAAAAGAGAGAGAGAGAGAGAAATCCAGAAAAGTGAAAAATGAAATGACTCCACGGAAAAGAGGTAATAATAAAACTTCACGTTATAGGAAATAAAGGTAGGCTGCTCTGACAATCGACGGGTCAAAGCAATGAGGGAAAAATGACCATGGAAGATAATTACATTTTCCATCATGTTAAATCAAACTAGTTGTTTGGGAACTAGATTTTCCTGACTGTTCTCAGTCCATTAAAGGGGATCCTGCATGAGCGAGTGGGCCCGTGTTCTCCAGGGCATTCCCACAATAACTTCAGCTCAATCTAGACTGTTCTCATAAGCCCTTCCCTGCGGACGGCTGGTCAGACAATGAGTAGAGTTTTGTAGAAGCAATTCTATATGCATTCAAAGTGATACAGCCCACGCAGGTGTCAGTCTTATAATTCAGAAGACATCCAAGTTGAAAGGTTAAGTGGCCTGTGTGCAACATTTCGTAAATGTTATTATTATTTTTTTAATCAAAAACAAAAATTAAAAGTGAGTTCACAGTTATTCCTGTAGATGGGAGGTAGTGACCAGGTATTCTAGATCTATGATTGACAGCCGATCCTCCGGATGGGCGTTATAACCTACCGGTTTAAAAAAAAAAAAAAAAAAAAGGACTTTGCCGGAGTTCCCGTCGTAGCTCAGAGGTTGACGAACCCGATTAGCATCCATGAGGCCGCAGGTTTGATCCTTGGCCTTGCTCAGTGGGTTAAGGATCTCGGTCTTGCCAAGAGCTGTGGTCTCAGGTCTCAGATCCTGCGTTGCTGTGGCTGTGGCGTAGGCCGGCAGCTTGTAGCTCAGATTTGACTCCTAGCCTGGAAACTTCCATAATGCCGTGCGGGTGCGGCCCTAAAAAAGACACAAACAAACAAACAACAACAGAAAAATGGGCTTTGTGTCCGACAAACCTGGCCTGGAACCCTGGCTCCACCACCTCGGGACAGTATGACCTGGAGTTCTTGGAGGCTCGCTTTCTTACTCTGTAAAACGGGGACAATAATTTCACCTGCCTCTTAGGACCGTTTTCATGATTCAATAAAATAATGCAGAAGCACTTATTGTTGTTAATATAGGTAATTCACGTATCGACATCCTCTTCTGAAGCCCTTACAGGCCCTGTGGGAGGTTTTGCTTGAGTAGAGATGAACATGGCACTACTAGAGGGCATACATAGGCGCTGTTCTTGGAAAACCACCTGGTTTTAGTACCAGAAACTGTGAATGCTGGAGGCTGAAGATTTCCAAACAACTAATGAGTGGCTGTGTTAGGGCTGTACTTTAGATCTTTCTAGAACCAAATTCCATGATCTTTCCTGTTCCCCACCTTTTTAGAATATTTTTACCATTTCCCACAATAATTCATTCTTAAACGGGCTTTAACTATTTATAAATTTAGAAAAAATTCTACAAGGTTTATGTTTTTTTTTCCCCCTACTTCATTTTAACCCAGTTATCACAAAATGAATGGTTTTCGGGGCTTTTTTTTTTCGGTCTTTTCTTTTAAGGTATCTCATATTTACCAGATGGATAAGAGGAAGAATGATATCTGCAAACACTGGATCATCTTAGCATCAATTTGATATTTTTCATCAAAAAAAAAAACCTTATGGCTTTAGTTTTAAGAAACTAAATTATACAAATGTTAGCAAAACATTTACATTTGGTATGTGCATTTAACCAGCAATTTCCCAGCTCCCAAAATATTTATTTTCAATATCCTGTTTGCTTTTTATGGCCTATCTACTCTATTTGAAATCTGTTCAATTTATACAGCCAGTAAATTACTTTTCCATAATTGCAGTAATTACAGTGCTTTTCATATGCTCGTACTTATTTCTCAGAATTCTACTACACGAAAACATTTGTGATGAAGTCCAGATACATTATGAGAGTTTGGGAAACAATAAAAATGTTTCCCTAGCATTAAAAAATAGTACTGGAGAATAAATCTGTTCGGTAACTGACTTGTTCACATTGAAAGTGTCAAAGTCATAATAAAAGACAAGGAAAGTTGAGAAACTGTCACACATCGCAGGGGAATAAGGAGACAGGACATCTAATGCATGTGAGATCCTGGACTGAATCCTGAAACATGACGAAGATAAACTAGCGGAATTAGAATAAAGAGTATAGTTTGGCTAATAATAGAGTATGGATGTCAATTTCCTGGTTTTGCTTGTCACAGCCTATGGCTATCTATCTATATGTTGTTAGCATTTGTATAAAATGAGTAGAGAGTTGTTATGAACTGTACTGCCTGTGCAACTTTTCTGTATGTCAAAAATTATTTCAAAATAAATGTTAAAAAATTTGATTTCAAGTAGATCAAGACTAGAGAATAACCATTTGGAAAGCTCTTTCTTTATTTACCATAGTACCTGGTATATAAAACTCACTTGTCAAGCTTAAAGAATATACATGTATTAAACCCCTGGTAAGTAAGAGCCTCTAATTCGGAATTTTATTCATTCAGCTAAAGGCTTAGCTTAAAGTGTCTCTTTAAAAGATCGACAATAAGATTTTATACATTCCAGAGAAAGTTAAGATACTTAAATGAAATAGAGAAACACTCTAAGCAAAATGACACACTAATTATGACTGATTCTTTCTTCTTAAAGCATGAAAATATCAGATATAATATTACCTGACCGACAACAGTAAGGCTAAATTGAAAATAAATTCCCGAATGCCTTCTAGAAGGTAAGGATATGAGGTCGAAGTCCTTATTTTTTCAGTTAGTACAGATGACCGCAGCTTCCCTCTATAAACGGACGTAGATTAATGAGGAGGATCACAGGCGTGTCCCTAAACTGCCACAAGAGCTCTCACGTTTCTCTGCCAGATTAAGAAGTTTCAGATTAAACAGTTTGAGTTTTATCTAATAATCCATTCATTGAACGGGGCTTAAGCTTTATGATTTTGCATTGCCCATCCGTTAATTTCTGCATCTTAATAAACGCCTGGATGTAGCTTTAAACTCAGCTTTTCTTGTCTTCCATTCAAAGGTTAATCGAACAAGTTTGTGATGAACACAAGGAATCCGATGCCCGGTGATCATCGATTAAATGGACAGGAATCGATGGATGGCACAGCAGGATTAAAGTGATTTTGTAAAAATCCTGAGGCACTCAGGAGAAATGGAATTTAATATCTACCAATTCCACATGGAAATTAAAAGCATCCTGAAACTAACTTCTCCAAATCAAATTCAAAGAAAAACATAAGAACAATTCAATACAATTCATTCTCAGTTTTCTTTTTAATGTTCTATGGCCACTATTAAACTGTTTGAAATGTTGACCTCAATATCCAAGATTCCTATGTGGGTTAAGAAAAATAAATGTAAATCCCCCCAAAGAGACCAGAAGCCTGCATGCAACCATGAGCTCAACCTTTGATCGGAGCCACATGCTACAACCTCCAATTACTGTTCTCAGGCACGGACTGTTCCTCTTACTTTATTCTGGCACCTTTCCAAAGAGGGACAGGTGGTTTTAGGGCATTTTCTTGGGTTACAAATCAAATAATACTTCATGGTTTTCACCTTTAATGGGCTAAGCAGAAGGCATCTGACAAAAGTCACTATAGAGGTTTGGAGAAATAATTTATACTCTAGGGCATTCTTAAATCAGTAACTTGGCAATATGAGATGCCAAAAAAAAAAAAATCTCACTTCTCCTTCCAATGTTGCATTGCAAAAGCTTCCTTGTATGTTTGTCTTGCGCCTTTGGGGGCTCCATATTCAGAAAATAATGAATAGATTGCATTTGTCCTTCTGTGCTGAGTTTTCATTGGTGACAGTTGTGCCATAAGGTATGCAGTCAGTAAGAGCTGCTATCTTCCTTCTTGCCAGTGAAGGAAATGAATGCCCTAGAGGCAAGTTTTCTTTCCCTTTTTTTTTTGGTAAAATTAACAAATTTCATACTGCAACATGAAATTCATAATTTGGCAGTAACCAGAAATGAAGAAAGTTAACTCCAGATCTCTTGCATGGAGGGGGGCAAAAGCCAAAGCCAGCAGAAAATAAATTTCCTCTTGGATTGACTGCAATTATAAGATCTCGAGGTGTAGGACAAATACGACCTTCAATGGCTTTCTGAACCATGAGAAAATATATCTTGGGGAGCAATAAAGGCATGTTTTCATTGAATCATTCTGTTAAGCACTCTCATATTTGCCCCGTTGATTTTCTAACTACACTTAAAGAGGTTGAGGAGTAGAGATAAAGGTTCATTCAGAGAATTCCTGTTGATGAGCAGGGTGTTAAATGTTTAACATTTAGGGGTAAGGATAGTACAGTTTCACAGGGAAAGAACACACAGGCACCTGTGTGGTACCCAGGAGAGGGAAGTCTTGGTACAGTCTGATGGAGTTGACTTGGGAAGTTGGCTACAGATCGTTTGGAGTGGAAACCCTCCAACGGTTCTTGGCATCCCTGGTTCCTATTCTAGGAACATAAAACATGACTATTTTCAGCATCTAATTGGACATTCCTATTTTGGGTACCACTGTTTCTCAAGTCCAGCAAGTCCTAAATAGATGGAAGAAATCCACATCTGCCATATCCCAAGCTAGCTTTTCTACCGGCTGACAGCACCGTCTTTCTTTCACATGTTTATCTTAGTCCTGCTGGATGTATTTCTTTCTTCCCTCTACATTTAGTTGCCTACATTTAGACATGAAGTCCTATAAAATTTTTTTTAAGCCTGCCCCTGCAGCATATGGAGCTTCCTGGGCTAGGGGTAGAAATGGAACTGCAGCTGCCGGCCTACACCACAGCCACAGCAACGCCCGATCTGAGCCACATCTACAATCTGCACCGCAGCTTGCAGCAATGCCAAATCCTTAACCCACTGAGTGAAGTGAGGGATTGAACCCACATCCTCATGGATATTAGTGGGGTTCGTAACCTGCTGAGCCATAATGGGAACTCCTAAATGTTTACTTTTACTTCTGTCATTAGTGGTGTCTTGCTTTCTCCTTCCATGCCCTGCTTACGTGGTCTCTCCTGGCTCACTACCACTAGTCTCACCCATCCCAATACATCCTTTACTTGAAACGCCAGGTTACTGCTTAGACCCTGCCGTTCCCTGGAGAAAATATCCCGTGTCTTGTGCCTACAAGACAAAAGTCATGTATTTAGCTTGACTTTTCAAGCTTCAACAATGCAATCCTGATCAATCTTACCTTCCAGTACACGCTAGCCAGTGTGTCTGTTTCAGCTTGCCTGGTTTCCTCACAAGCACCCAAGCATACCACACTTATTCTTATCTTTGCACCACTGTTTTCCCATCTTGGTGCCACCAAGCGCTTATTTATCTGAGCAAGAGCAAGACCCTCTCTCGGGATGGGTCCTACCTCCCAGGAGCCAAGGCAATTCCAGAAACGTGGATAAAAAGAAGCTTATATGCTGAAGTTCATATTCTCTAATCTTATCCTTTCAGTTTTTCCTGATTAACTATCCTCTTACATTTTCTTTTTTATTTTTCTTTTTTGGCTAGCCCTTGCTATCTCTTTCTTAAAAAATTGAAGTATAGTTGATTCACAGTGTTGTGCTAGTTTTAGGTGTACAGCAAAGTGATTCATATATATATATATATATATATATATATACATATATATGCACATATATACATATACACACACATATATACGTATATATACACACATATACACATACACACACACACACATATATATATTCTTCTATTCTTTTTTGGATTCTTTTCCCTTACAGATTATAAGAAGATATTGAGTACAGTTCCCTGTGCTGTACAGTAAGGCCTTGTTGGTTATCTATTTTATATAAAGTTGTATGTACATGTTAATCCCAAACTCCTAATTTGTCCTTTGGTAACTACAAGCTTGTTTACGATGTCTGTGAGTCTATTTCTGTTGTGTACCTAAGATCATTTGTATCATTTTTTTTCTAGATTCCACATAAATGCAATATCATATGATATCACTTTCTCTGTCTAGCTTACTGCACATCCTTGTTATCTCATTTGCATGATGCTGGTACCCTGATCTTCTGCTGCCTCCTTGCCTGCTGTGCTGCCTTCTACTCCCTACTTTATTTTCTGCTCAGACCTTCACAGGTTACTCATCCGAACACACGGCTTCTCCTTTGTTACTGCCTTTGGACATGGCTCCTTCTTCAGATATACATGTATTGTCTAGTTTAATCCTCACAAAGCTAAGAGGTGGGTTCTATCATCTCCAGTTTATTGATGAGAAAAAAGCCTGAGATTTAGGAAGGTTAAATAATGTTCCACAAGTCACACCCAATAATATATGGCGGGGTCAGGATTCAAACGCATGCTGTGATTCAAGGACCATTGCTCCTCACTATGTAGTCTTCACTTAACCAAACCCCCACTTCGAAAGCACACATTTCATCTCTTTGGAAAATTATAACTTCTCAGGATCAGGTAGTACAGTTTTTACTTCTTTTGGGTCTGCTGCTTGTCCAGTCTTGACCTAAGCACAAAAAGGGCACCTAATAAATACCTCTCTGAAGAGTATCAGACGTATTCAGATGATGGGCCACATGTGATGGAAACAGTCTAAACCTGCACTGTACCAGCACAGTGAGTAGCCACTAGCCAAACCTGAGTAGCTACTAGCCACTTACGGTGATTAAAATTAATTAAAATAAATGAAATGAAAAATTTAGTTCCTGACACATTAGTCACGCTAAGCACTCAAAATCTACATGTGACTAAGTTTAAATTAATAAAAATAAAATAAAATTTTCAGTTGATCAGTCTCATTAGACCCATTTAAAGTGGCTACTGGCTACTATTAGACACATTTACATGTGGCTAGTGGCTACTATGTTGGACAGCTCAAATACAGAATATTTCCACTGATGCAGAAAATCCGATTGGAGAGTGTTGGCAATATTAGATATTCAACTTCTCCCAATATACTCTTCAATCCATATAGCCAGAGGCTAAGAGTTACTTTCTAAACACTAAGTAGAAGTTAGTTTCTGCAGTGGTGAAGGACCTAGGCTCCGAGGTCAAATCCTGGCATTGCAACTGACAAGTTGTATGACCCTGGACAAGTCGCTTTTGTGTACAATGGAAATCATAATATTGACTACTTAATACAGTTGTTGTAAGGATTAAAGTATTGCCTGATATAAAGGTCCAATAAATGTTAGCTTTCACTGCTAATGTATGTAATGGTCTCCAAATGGAACCCAAAAACCATACATAAAGGGGAATAAATATTTCTTCCAAATCCCTTATAGTTTTAGAATTTGCGTACTGTCCCTATACATGAATAACAAGACACATTAAACATTCACTTTCTCATGGACAACCTTGGGAAGTATATATTTGGGTCTTCAACCAATAAAGGGTACTATTAGGTATACATTAAACTAGCCGAGAACCTGCCAAATATTTTATATTCAGATATGGCAATTCAATAGAAAACACTACAAGGCTGATGAATGAAGGGATGTGTGTATATACATATATTTTACTTTATGGAGTCACTTTATTTTTCTTTTTCTTTTTTGGGGGGCCGCACCCTCGGCATATGGACGTTCCCAGGCTAGTGGTCAAATCAGAGCTACAGCTGCTGGCATAGGCCACTGCTACAGCAACACCAGATCCGAGCCACATCTGTGACCTGCACCACAGCTCACAGCCACACTAGATCCTTAACCCACTGAGCGCAGCCAGGGATCAAATCCACAACCTCATGGATGCCAGTCGGGGTCATTACCACTGAGCCAGGATGGGAATGGAGTCACTTTCTAGAAGTCAGCTCCTATGAATGATTCACACCTTCCAAGTGCACTGTGCATTGGTATTTGCAGAACCCTTCCTGCCTAACACTCTTAGGACTATTGATGATTTCTATTCTCCTATCTGCTTGGGTATCGCACATGATGTTGGATGATGGAATACATTTCTATGACTGTGTTAACACAGAGGAATTTGGAACACTAAACTATCTTAGCGGTAAAGAACTTGTCTGACAATAATCTAGGGCACTGAGTTTAGAAAACCAGGAGACATTGGCATAAGTGACTAGATCAAGGGCTTCAAATTGCCCTTACCAGCTGATTCCTCACAGTTGTGGATTCCAAAAATAATCTCCTTCTTGGAGTCAATCAACTCTCTTACAGAAGAGTGGTTCTGCTTCCTCTGGAAGACCTGACTTTTTTAAGCTGTTAGGAAACTTCTTTAGCAGTAGGGCTGAGGTAGGAAATGAATCACCTTCTGACTGAGTCCTTCTCAAAAACCCCATCAGCTCTGGCAACCAAAGAGATGGTTGTTGCTACTTCCAAAACTCTCATATCTACTAGCTTATTTATCCCACCTGCTATTATTTTCAGGCTTCTCATTGAATCAGTTAATTTCCCAAGTATTGAGAGTTTAGTAATGAATACTGACTTCTTTTGGATACTTACTTAAGAGTTATCTTTCTAGAAAATCCCTGCACTGTAATAAAAATGTGATACTTATACATCTTCTTGGTGGTAATGTCATATATTTAATGATGTACTTTTTATTTCTCCTTCTAATTTTCACTTCTCCAAAGATTATATAAAGGAAATTCTTAGCATAGCAAATTATCTAAATCCATGGAAAAGAAAAAAATGGAGGACATCTTTTTTTTTAATGTGGGATTTATTTATAAGCTGTTATTTGAAGGACAAGGTGTTATTTCACGCTCTACTTTAATTTAAATTCTCTCCTGGTTATCTTACCAAAGATCTGTAGACACAATATTTTTAAGTGACTTAGAAGTGCACAGTTTTCATATACCATGAAGGTTCTCAAAAGTTTAAATTACTCCCAAAGACATTTACACTCATTTCTTTTTCAGAGTAAGCAATGAAAACACACTTTCAACCATCAGAATAATTCTCAGGGCCATCTCTTCTAACCTGGCTTTACCTCTGGTTCCTTGGAGTGTTGTTCATCATAAAGAGCCCACAAAGAAAAGAAGATGAAAAGAATACAATTCAAAAAGCTCTTGTAATTGTTAAAGAAACAAGCCTGAGGAAAATCAAAACTAATTTCAAAAGTGACTCAAACATTAAGACATGACCAGCAGCTCTACTCTTGAGATAATCACCTGCAGCATATGGAAGTTCCCAGGCTAGGGGTTAAATTGCAGCTGCAGCTGCTGACCACAGCCAGAGCTACGTGGGATCCGAGCCACAGCTCACACCAACGCTGGATCCTCAAACCACTGAGCGGGGCCAGGGATTGAACCTGTATCCTCATAGATACTAATCGGGTTCATGACCACTGAACCACATACTCCAACACTACTTTTATTAAGATATTTCAATATGCTGCAGGTGATGTCCTAAAAGGCAAAATAATAATAATAATAGTATTAGTGTTAATAACAGTACTTAGACTCCATTTCCAATAAACATAACATCTCCATTAACATGTAATTAAATCTATACAGAGGTTCAAAGAAATATATTTTCCACGTGCTATAAAAGTTCCTTTAATTCATGATTATCTCAAGAGTAGAGCTGCTGGTCATGTCTTAATGTTTGAGTCACTTTTGAAATTAGTTTTGATTTTCCTCAGGTTTGTTTCTTTAACAATTACAAGAGCTTTTTGAATTGTATTCTTTTCATCTTCTTTTCTTTGTGGGCTCTTTATGATGAACAACGCTCCAAGGAACCAGAGGTAAAGCCAGGTTAGAAGAGATGGCCCTGAGAATTATTCTGATGGTTGAAAGTGTGTTTTCATTGCTTACTCTGAAAAAGAAATGAGTGTAAATGTCTTTGGGAGTAATTTAAACTTTTGAGAACCTTCATGGTATATGAAAACTGTGCACTTCTAAGTCACTTAGATTTTTAACTGATAGAAAATAAAGTGTTTCTCTCTCTCTATTTTTTTAATCTTTCTTGGTGCTTTTAGGAATGCACAAGGGCAAAAGCAAGTTTTGAGGCTAAAAGTGAGATCAGATTCTAAAATAATTGCTTTGGCTTTTGTCCCTCAATTTAAGAGTTGTGTTTCTGGCCTGTATGATTGAATAGGCTCCTGTCTTATACAAAGCAGAGATGAAGATGCCTTGAAAGCTTGCTGCAAACTACTGCTCTTGAAATAATTTTCTGTGTTTAGGGTCTAGAGGTTTTGGAACATGGCATTTCAGGATATATCAGCCAGAGTCATGGAATTCTTTATAACTGAAAGATGTATCAGATTTATATTATAGAATTTCATGCTTAAGAAAGACTTTGAAAGAGGAGTATCTTATACGAATGCTTGAAATAGCTCCTAGCATTTATTTTCTATCCTTCTGAAATGCAACATCCACAGTTTTGAACATTTTATGAAAAGAGAACCGAAGTTTATTTGCAAGAAACCATAAATGTTTATCTAGCAACATTTCCCCCAGTTAGAAAGTTGTGGCTACACTAAATACCTTGAGGATTAAGCAACTCTTGCAGGTCCTAAGAAATCCTGCATGCCCCCCAACAGCCATTTATTACATGACACTCGTCCTTCGGCTGACCTAACATAGCATCCTTGCGGCTGGCTCTAATTTACAACTTGATAGCAGCTGTCACAGTGAAAGAACTAGGTTCATTATCTGATTTGTTTCTGTCATCCTTGCACTCATAGAGTCCATTAACAATAGGGATATGTGCTTTTTAAATGAATGAATTAGTCATACTTCCATTAAAAGAGTAGACTTACAGAGCAAAACAGAACAGCCTCTTACTCCATTCCCTCCCATTTCTCTGTCTCATTGTTTCCATTTATTCATTTCAAAGAACATGCACGGAGTCCCGTTCTCAGCAGAAAGGGCCTTATCTGCTCTACTCCTCCTGTGCTTAAACCAGAGCAAGGCCCATAGTGGGTACTCAGTAGCATCTGCTGTATTCGTGAATAAACAAGAGAATGGAGGAATAGTACCCACTGCATTGTCTGATGTGGTACCTACCTTATGTTTTGTGTTGGATGCTCTCATCTGCCCTTCTGTCTATGAGACTTAATAACTGGTTGTTTTGAAAGGAGGAAGAAAGCCTAGAAAGCTTGATAATTCTGGTTTATCTGATCTACGAGTACCCAAGGTCTAAAGGCCTAAAGGCCTTAATTATAATACAAGCTGCTCTTTTGGCTCTTCCTCATTGGAAGGGCATCTGTGGAGCAGAGAACTCAACATTTTTTCTGGACAAAAATGAACATTCTTTTTATCAGTTCAAGTCAGTGGCAGTGGTGATGGTGAGACTTGATCACCAAATGTGTCCAAAAAAAATAAATAAATAAGTAAGAGCTGACATATTATGCTAGACCTATTGAAATAGCCATGGGGACTTGCTAATAGTAGGGGCCTGTACTGTAACAATTATATATATTATGATTGCTCAACATCAATTATGTTTGACAATGATGATTCAGTATGGTCTTATTCACTATTTTATTCTATACTTACCAAGGTAGGACTTCCCTGACCCCTGATGAGGGTCCCCCTGCTGTGTAGACACTTAGTATCCTATACTTCTATTTTCACAACACTTTATCACAGTGGATTATAATTACTTTAACTACATTAAACTCCCTGAGGACAAAAATGTTTGTGTCCTGCTTACTCAATTTAATGAGTTGAATTAATACCTGAAGATTATAAGCATCTTCCTAACTGGGATAGCCTAAAAACTAAAGCTCCAATGTCAGGGGAAAAAAAAAAGCATATGACATATAACATATAAAAGGTTTCACTTTTATATGAAACTATAGGGACTATATATATATATATATATATATATATACACACACATACATATATATATATATATTTGCTTTTTTATGGAAGTTCCCAGGCTAGGGTTTGAATTGGAGCTGTAGCTGCTGGTCTATGCTAGAGCCACAGCAACTTGGGATCCAAGCTGTCTGCAACCTACACCAGCACAAGGCAATGCCGCATCCTTAACCCACAGAGGAAGGCCAGGATCGAACCCGCGTCCTCATGAATGCTAATCGGGTTTGTCACCACTGACCCACAATGGGAACTTCTATAGAGATAATTCTGCCTTTTAGAAATAGGCATCCTGTAACATTTTAGTAGCAAAATATATTACAGAACAACAGAATCCTTGTCTTTAGTCGCACCAACATTTGCCTCCCCTTATCCACAAACATTTTTCCCCCTTCTCTGGTCAATAAAGTTATAGGAGGTACCAGATGTTTGGAGGAGGCTGTTCTACTCATCCCAATTGAAAGTAGAAGCAAGATTTACTGTAGCTATATAAATGTACCTCCAGCCTTCTCTTTTGTACGCACAAACTAGGTGTAATCTGCAATGTGGTCTCTCGTCCAGTGGAACAATCCTTATCTGCAGAATGCTGGTATCAACACCAAACACTCAAAAAAAAACACAGATCTTGCTGAAACGCCGCTTTCTGCCCACACACCATTTCCCTCTAGGGAATTTGAATGTATGTAAACACTTTTCAAGAAAACCCTTTTGCATTCAGGCAGCATCCAAAAGCCAGGCTGGAATAAGTGGAGTATGAATAGAGAGCAACACCTGGGTGAGCGCTTAAAAGAGACTGTCAGTGCCTCCAAAGACATTTTTCTCCTACCGCAGAGTCTCAAAGAGTAAGAACCAGCTAAAAGCCCCTCTCATGATCCTTCTGCTCCTGCAAGCTCGGGGGTTTGGATGCAGCAAGTCGGGTACAGGTTGCAGCCAGGCTGTGCTTTGTACTGGAGAATCCCCCATGCTCCTAGGAAGCGGAGGAAAGTTCTGGGCAGAGGTGAACCAGGGCTTTCAAGTACTCTACCACGGGGCTAGGAGCATCTTCTCCAAAGCCGCCAGCAACTTTTCAAAACCAAAGCTAAACCAAAACAACAAATCTCTTGACATAAAAAGGAAAGAGTTCTCTCTTTTTCTTACAATAGTTAATTAATAAGCATCTGTGGAGCAGAGTCTCTGTGCAGGACACAGAATTAAAGTTCCTAGAAGTCTGTGAAAATGCCTCCTGAGTAGAATTCCTAATTTTTTTCTAGGCTAAAAAAAAAAAAGCAAAAAAAACTACAGAGCTTCAGAAGTGAATGGAATACCACTGGGGTTTTTACTTGAACAGTTTAAACATTTCATCTTATCAGTGAAATGCTTTTCTTTTGACACGATGCAGACACCAACTGAATTCTAAATAGTTACAAATAACTTTCAGTTAATTCGAGGCATTGTAAAGATGATAAGTCCCTGCCAAATATCGGCCTTTGTTTTTATTGATGGTTGATTGTGTGCCGTTGTTAACATTTTAGATGAGCGTATAATAAAAAGCAACCTATTCAATGCATAAACTAGGACATCAGCGTAGTGGACAGAGATGGCATGTGCAATTGACAGCAGTGAGAGTGAAGGGTCTGATGACAAAATGTTGCGAGCTCAAGAGTGATGGGTTGCAGGTGCTAACCAAAGAGAGGGCTATTATTTATAATTTTCATTAAATTACTGATTTGCTCACTGATCTTTGCTGCTGCATTCACGGACGCCGTAACACTGTCATCTTGGATGTATCTGTGTGGAAAATGGACCTGGCACATTTGACTAATTCGCGTAATAAATCTGAGAACCAACACTTCACATCCGGACAAATATTACCAAGAACATATTTAGGTCTATAAGTCTATGCAGGTGGTCACTGCTCAATGCCATAGCGAAATCCAAAGAAAGACAACTGGGAGAATTTTCTCAAAGGTTTTTAGTACTAATAAAAAATAAGATAGACGAGCTAGGGGTATGAGACATACTAACATAGGACTAACCACCAGGTTCTCTTCCAACATATGGTACAACATGAAGTACATCCAACATATGCTGAGTTCAAATTTTAGTTTTTAAATCGCATGATTTTTCCCAACATTCAATTTCACATCACACTGGCATCAAGGAAACTCAGTAGATTGAAAGTATAAGGATTTGTTTTACCTTAAAATAGCCAAGCAGCACTGAGAAAAAAAAAGCCAATTAAGACATCACTGTGGCTCTTACAAGTTGAAAAGCGCATATTCTCATTTTAAATCATGTCCTGCTCTACTTAACAAAATCCACATGGCCACTTTCATCAATAAATTGCAAGCTGACTAAAGACAATTTAACTATATTATGAATTACGGCAGTTTCAACTAAAAAGCATGAATAATCTTTATGATTCAAAGTGATGATGCTTAGAGGTTTTATATGATTTTTTAAATTGGTAAATCGTTTTAAATTTCTTGATGAGATTATTTTTTTTTTGGTAAACTCAAGTTTTCTTTATTCATAGTCTGCCTTTAATTTACAGATTTGTTTTAATTTAACCACTCTCGATGATTTATAAAGTTATATTAGTTTAAGTGTATAAATATAAGTGGCAATACAATTACACTAATATAATAAATTTGAATTACTTTTTCCTTTTGAGTTGAGTATGCAAATGAAGGATGAGAACATTTTAAAATTAGCATTATTTGGGTAGAATATCTTTGCCAAAATTAATCTAAATTTATGTTTTAGAAGATCAAGTTTATTCTTATTACTTAAAAAATTCATACTCCTCTCCAAAATATTATCAGAGAAGAAAAATCTTAGCAAAGTATCATATCATTTTTGAATTAGAAGGGTACCTTAATGATTAACTTTCTAAAAACTCCCTCATTTCTCAAATAAGGTAACAGACTTTGTCCTCCCCTGAAAGGAAAGAAAGGGGCATATTAATTTATTCTCTCTGTAATGATAGCTGAGATTTTGTTAGATGACTTCCATTTGGATTTACCCATCTAAAACCTTTCTCCAAGACTTCACAATGTTTTCTCTGGCCTTCCTAAGCATAATACTCTGTTAGCTGATGGGTTTCATTGCCAAGGCTGAATGCACATTTTTGCCCAGTGGGCTAAAGTTTCTCTGCCTTCCGATGCATCTTTTTCCTGTCCTACCCAAATCTTAAGTGTCACAAGACGTTTCTCGAGCCTTCTGATTTAGAGGTGCTTGCATAAATAACAATGTCCCTCTGAGGCTGAGGAATTCCACTGTTACCGGCACCGCTCTCCTTGTCGCAACGCAGTTGTGTAGTAAATGCAATTGAAAGCTCTTTTACTGGAAGGCCATTTGACCAAGGAGGAGAAAACACATTTACTCTTTCAAGGCCTGTATATTTTCCTGGGAGAAGCCTGCCTATGAAATTTGTCCTTTTATCCTTGGCTAGCTATTTGGGAAATATCTTTTGGCAATGCAAACTCCCGAGTGATTTTTGCAACTTCGGAGCGGTGATTCACAAAACTTCCCTGCATCTTTTCCTCCTCGCTTCTAAAGACTGGAAGCCTGTTTCATGCTGATGTCCTTAAAACATTCTTCTCTAGAGACTGAGGAAGGAAATTTGCATATTTTAGCCAAAATATTGAGCTATTTTCATCGTAGTTATTTAAGGAAGGAATGGCTTACTGATATCTGTGACTGTGCTGAGATAATGTAAATAAGAAAGAGTACTGCGGGATTATTTTTTAACAAGATTCTTTTCTAATGTCCCTTCTCACAGGAGCTCCCAGAAATTCAACAAGATTACTTTTATCTTCATCAGAGAGATTAGCAAATTCAGTACAGCTGGCTGGTACAATCTTTGACAGGACTGTCCTTCATAATATACCAGGAAGTCTTATTTTCAGGATTAAAAAATGGGAAAAAAATGCAATGTGGTATTTATAATTTGCTAAATGCTGGCGTGTGTGTGTGTGTGTGGGGTGTGTGTGTGTGTGTGTGTGTTTTAACCCTCTTAGTCTCTACAAGTCATCACAACATTGGATCTGCCCATCAGGTACCATGAACACCTGCTGTTCCCACATACCCGTTCCTGGATCCGTTGAAACGCTCCTTACCTATGAACAGATTCCACTCTGTGTCGAGATCAGCCTGATTGGCCAGGCAGCCCTTCATGACGTTGAGGCAGTAGTTGTTGCACGGTCTCACCGTGGGAAGTCCTCGACAGTAAGGGCAGTACAGCATCTTCATCAGAGCACGGATGCATCCTGGGGTCGGGCTGACCTGGAGATTTATCGAAAAGGAAAAGAAAAGCAGAAATAAGAAGGATGGAAAGGGGACAAAAAAGAAGTGACTCATTTTCTCTTTAAAAAGAAAAATATGCAATAAATGACTGATAAACCTCCAGCAGTAGAGCAGCGAGTGAAAGGACAATCAGCCTCTTAATGCTTCGCAATATTTGTTTTTTTTTTTTGGGGGGGGCGCTGCCCTGCAGCCTATGAAATTCTCAGGCCAGGGATCAGATCTGAGCTACAACTGTGTCTATGCTGCAGCTGCAGCAGTGCTGAATCCTTAACCCACTGTGCTAGGCTGGGGATTGAACCTGCGGCCCAGTGTTCCAGAGACACCCCTTGCATCACTGTGGGACCTTCTTGCAGTATTTGATTTTGCAGCCGGTCAGTTCCTGTTCAGTACTTCTGTTCAGCATAGTAATAATCATTTTGCTTGAAATGTCCCCGTCAACATTCTGATATCTACGTCCTTGCTATTTAGCCCTAAAACCTAGACACTGTTTCATTGCAATAGAACAGGCAATGA
Organism: Catagonus wagneri; assembly: GCA_004024745.2. Classification (NCBI taxonomy): domain Eukaryota; kingdom Metazoa; phylum Chordata; class Mammalia; order Artiodactyla; family Tayassuidae; genus Catagonus; species Catagonus wagneri. Next base: position 3,073,990 of record PVHT020002874.1, on the reverse strand, counting down.
GATAATGCATGTGAAAGCAATTTTCCCAATTTAAAAGCCCCATAAAAATGAAGGTATTATTAAAGTTTAATGTGACACCTTTAGAAATTTTTCCAACTGGTTATTTGACCCTGTTTCTAAAGAAGGTTGGCAGATACACTTCCTTTGTACATAAGTTTTTAAAAAGGATCAATATCGACTTGTCTGGGATTTCTGAGATCCAGACCTGCTTAGAAGCAATGGAACTGCCAAGACACAATCTTCGGGCATCTGAAGCTTTGCAGTTCTGGGAACTTTGGAAAATGGACCCATTATTGAATGTGAGGAGAAATCCTTGCAGTAATTCAGAGGTGCTGCTAATCAGCCAATAATGAAGTGCTATTTGCCTTGAATAAGATGAGCAGAGATGCTCCTAAGTTAATCAATTCTAAACCAATTAGAGTTCTTTTAGACTCATTGTGAACGCTAATTTGACATTAAGAGGAAGGAATATTTAAAACAGTTTGGACTAAAACCAGAAAAAATACAGAAAGCTCTTTTTCATGACTAGATACAAACATCGGTGATGTATTTTTTTGATTGGTTCCGTACAACATTGATGTTTTAGTAAAGTAGCTACATGTTTCTGTTCTTAACGTTCTAGATCAAAAAATTAGCCTAACTTGTATCATTGAGATCTCCTGGAGAATTACAGTCTTAGGTGGCAGATCTGGGCCCACAGGTGAGAATGACATGTCCAGAACATTCAGATACTGACAAAGCATAACTCCAACGTAAAGGTGGGGCAATAAAAGATATTTCCATACAAATGGATACTTTCCACTACCAAAGCTGATCTCCATCATGTATCTTTTACTTAGAAACCACATTTGAAGTTTCTAAGGCAAGGCTTTGGTGTCTGTAACATTTTCTTAATTTTATGTCACACACAGTAAAAATTTAATAAATAGAAACTTCCATTAAATAGTGTTGGGGGACCAGATGGAGGAGCTCTCATGTCCTACAAAGACAGCAAAGTCCAGCTGAAAGAAGAAAGACTCCTCTTCTTTTCTGGCAAGGACTCAGCGAATGAAAAGCCATGGGCTCTTTGTCGACTACAGCTCCCCTCCACCACTTCCTTTTTCCCTCTAAAAATATGTTCTCCTTCCTTTGCTGAATTGGAGTTCTCTGCTGATCCTGGATAAACTCATCTTTGCAAGAGAAATATTGAGCAGTCTATTTGTTTTAGGTCAAGAATACTGACAAAGTCCCTAACACATTATTTCAGGAAAAGAAGCTATCTACCTATCTATCTGGGCATGGAAATCTCTGTCCTTTACCTTTTCTTTTTTTTTTTTAACTTTATTTCCAAGATTTTATGAACATTTTCAAACATACAGAAAAGTTGAAAGATTTTTATAGGAACACTCACATCCCCACTCCCGTCTTCTACATTTAATATCTTCTTACACTGCTTTTTCATACATCTATCCATCCTTCTTATTCACCCACTAATCCACCTTATCTTTAATTCATTTCAAAGTAAAGTTTAGTCTTTAGATTTTTACTTTTCCTGGTAGTTTAATTCTGACTTTAATAAAAGAGAATTCACCTGATCAACAACAGAAAGCGCAAACCAAATAAGTGAAGCAAAATATAATTGGCTTTTTTAATAAACATATTTATGGAATGGTTCAGTATTCATTCATTTTAAAGCTTATTTCCCCACAAGAAAACCAAAACAAAAAATGAGAACAAGAGCGAAGAGTCTGGTGATTTTTCTTTTGAACACGTATCAGTGTTCCCGTTACCACCTTCTCCAGATAGGCTATTTTATTGAAAGGGACAAATTTTATCCCCGACGGGCAGAATTAAAAAAAAAATTCTTTCATCTACATATATCTCACGCCATTCATAGAAAACAAAGAAAACAGTTGTGTTTCTGTACATGAAATTCCAAATGCTTATACATTTTACTTATTTGGCACGGTTGCAGTCCTACAAACCATTGTCCATAGGATTTTGATTTTCATAGTCTGGCAGTTTCTCTCCTGACTCTGATGCCTTTCTCCAGAGAACTACTCTGTTTTCATCCAAGCTGTTTCTTCCTTTGATCCTGTTGGATTTGTACTTTTCTCACCATTAGTATTACAATGATGCTTTGCTTCCTTTTACCTAATGTGCCAGTATAAAACTTGGGGCATTTGTCAATTTTACGGATGAAAATTTGAGATCTTTTGGGCTGGCACAGAGTCTTTTTCATCATTATAACCTGTTTCACTCTGTGTAACATGTACATCATTATAAGGTATTATGATTATGATTTCAGTACTCAATAATAAGTGCTTATTCAACTGAACTCTGTGTTTCTCAATTTCTGGGCTACATTAATATTCAAAGAAAAAAGGAACAAGATAGTTTTACACATCTTAGAATTCAATTGCTGCTTTTTAACTTTGTTTTCAAAGGTTGTTGACTGCATTCATTCCAAAGCTTTGACGTGTGTGTGTTTGTGTGTGTGTGTTGGAACCAGTATAATTTTCTCAGTCTGGCATTGCAGAAAAGTCTCCAACTCAGGGTAACAACCAACAGAGACAATTCAACAGCTTTAATAACCTAAGAGAACAATGCTGTTCAACTTAAATGTGGCTCTCTCAGGCACATTTTGTCTCCTTTGGAAATGACATGCCTCCTGGTCAAATAAAGGGCTTTTGAAGAAGAAAGAAATGGGGAGTAGAGGATCAAAGCTGAAGTTTTTATGTGCACAGACCATATTTTTTTGAATTGACACAACTGGATGCTTGAATTAAAGTAAAAAAATCATCACTTCAAACTGATGATTTAGAAGTAAGCCCCTGAAAAGAAAGTTGCCTCAAATGCCAGTTGTGTGAAGGGATATTTCTACTTTAAAATGCGTTGTATAATAGTGCTACAGCTACTCTTAAAAAATTCTTTTAATTTCAAAATCAATATAGACTCAAAAGAAATTGCAAAACCAGTAGAATCCTGGGTATCCTTCACTCCCCTTCCGTCAAAGGCAGTGTCTCACATAGCTGGAGAGGAATATCAAAAGGACAAGACGGATGCCGGTACATTGCTGCTAATGAGTTTGGGACATTTCCTGATTTTTTTCAACCAGCATTCATTTGTGTGTGTGTGTGTGCATGCATGTACACTTTGAGCAATTTAATTCTATGTATAGATTTGTGTAACTACACCATCATCAACATACAGAACTTGTCCATCACCACAAAAGAACTGCCTTGTGGTACTTCCACTTTACCCTTTGTCCTGTCACCTGGCAACCACTAATGTATTTTTCATCTCTATAATTTTACTATTAAAAACATTATATAAATAGAATCATATAGTATGTAACATTTTGAGCTTCACTTAAAAAAAAAAAAACTAAGCATAATGACCTTGAGGTCCATCCAAGTTGTTGCATGTAGTCATTCCTTTTTATTGCTGAGGAGTATTCCATTGTTTGGATGTTTCCACATTTGTTGAATTCTTCACTTACTAAAGGATATTTAGTTTTTTTTTTTTTTTTTTTTTAGTATTTTGCTACTAGGAATAAAGCCTCTATGGGCATTCACGTACAGTTTTTATGCATAAACAAAAGTTTTCATTTCTCTGGGATAAATGCCCGAGACTGCAATTAATGTATCAAGCGGTTAGTGTGTGTTTAGTTTTATAAGAAATTGCCAAACGATTTCCCAGGGTGCTGCAGCAATCTACATTTCCACCAGAAATGTGTGAGAGATCCAGTTTTCCTCACATCCATGCCAGTATTTGATATTATTACTACTATTAATTTTAGTCATTCTATTAGGTTTATTACCTACTTTTAAATTTACGGTGAATTTCCTCTAGGATTTTAATTTCAGCAGGCTCTAAGGATCATCCCATACAAAGTCATTCACCAGCTGGTCTCTTGCAAATATGTAACATTAAAACATCAACAAAAATTCCAAAATAAAAGCTATATCTGTATATTTGGCAAAACCAAAATAAAGAAGAGTTCTTAAAATACATATTTAAAATTTAGGGTAGAATAATATTGCAAACACATAATGCTACAGAGTACTAAATATTAGGAACTGTCAGAAAAAAATTCCCACTGAAGAAAGCTGTGCTCAATTAGCAAAAATAAAGGCTATAATTCACTTTAAGAAACTAAACGATATTTTTTGCATTAGTCATGTGGATTTTTCACTATTTTTGAAAAATAAAGCTGGAGATTCCTAGATATTCAAAGTAGACTGGGGGAGTTCCCTTCGTGGCTCAGTGGTTAACAAATCTGACTAAGAACCATGAGGTTGCGGGTTCGATCCCTGGCCTTGCTCAGTGGGTTAAGGATCCGGCGTTGCTGTTGCTGTGGCGAAGGCCGGCAGCTACAGCTCCTGTTAGACCTCTAGCCTGGGAACCTCCATATGCCGCGGGTGTGGCTCTACATAAAAAGGCAAAAAGACAAAAAAAAAAAAAAACACAAAAAACAAAGTAGACTGGGAAATAAACTTAGGTAAAAGAGTAAATTTAGATGCTTATAATAAAAGTGGTGCCTACTTGGCACAAATAAAACAATGTGGGTTTTTTGTTTTCAATTTACTTTTTATTTTATATTGGCATATACCTGATTTATAATGTTGTGTTAGTTTCAGGTACACAGCAAAGTGATTCAGTTGTACATATGCATATATACATTTCTTTAAAGATTCGTTTCCCATATAGGTTATTTCAGAATACTGAGTAGAATTGAGGAGTTCCCTGTGCTACACAGTAGGTCCTTGTTGATTATCTTATATATAGTAGTGCGTACATGTTAATCCTAAATTCCTAATTTATCCCTCTTCCCAGCTTTCAACTTTGATAAACATAAGTTTGTTTTCTAAGTCTGTGAGTCCATTTCTGTTTTGTAAAAATGTTCATTTCTATCACTTTTTTAGATTCTACATATAAGTGATATCATATGATATTTGTCTTTATCTGACTTACTTCACTTAATATGATAATCTCTATGTCCATCCATGTTGACGCAAATGGTATTATTTCATCCTTTTTTATGACTAATATTTCAGATTATATGTGTACCATATTGTATATGTGCACCATATCTTTAGCCACTCCTCTGTTGATGGACATTTCAGGTACTTCCATGTCTTGGTGTTCGTAAATAGTGTTGCAATGAGCACTGGGGTATGTACGTCTTTTCAAATTATGGGTTGCTCTGGAGTGTGATTGCTGGGTCATACGGTAGTTTTATTTTTTTAAGGCACCTCCATACTGTTCTCCACAGTGGTTGTACCAATTTACATTCCCACCAATGGTGTAGGAGGGTTTCCTTTTCTCTATACCCTCTCCAGCATTTATTTTTGTAGACTTTTTGATGATGGCCATTCTGACTAGTGTGAGGGGATTGTACAAAACTCATTGTAGTTTTGATTTGAATTTCTCTAATACTCAGCAGTGTTCAGTATCTTTTCATGTGCTTTTTGGCCATCTGTCTGTCTTCTTTGGAGAAATGTCTATTTAGATCTCCTGCCCATTTTTTGATTGGGCTGTTTATAAAATGATGTTTTTAAATTTTGGTGGTGACAACGTTATTTTTTGTACCTATTCGTATTTTTGCCTAACTTTAACATGTTGTTCTTTTTCACTGGTAATCTTGTGTCAAGAATTTACAATATTAGGGGTAAAAAAAGAAAACAGTCAATGGTTATTACTCTGTTATCCTTCTCCTGGAAAGTTAGACAAAACTTCGTGAGTCATCCAAGTAAGATTTCAATATGAAATCCTGGCATCTTGAGTTTAGTCTTTTTATTAACTTCTTGTGATGCTATTTCTGTACAATGAATGACTCACAGTTGACTAGTTTTGAGGAATAATAATGCAATTTGAGGAGTAACAGTACAACTTATAACAAAGGTTTCTTGTAAAATAACTGAAAAATAAATTAAATAACATAAAAATAATTGACCTCTTAGTTTGTAACCTCGTGGGTTTTATTGTAGTTTTTCTTTTTAAAAGTTTAAAGCGAGATACATTGAAACATAGCAAGGAACACAAAGAGTCCTTAATAAAGCTGTACTGGGAGACAGGACCAAGACTTATCTACCTGGCTAGCCATGTATGTCAGGAAGTAATTCTTATGTTTTCTAAATGCGATTTGAGGCATAGCATATCCTTAGTCATATAATAGCAACTCATTTGAGGTCTTTAATATATCTAAGGTTTCTGTAACTGGGCCAACACTGATACACTGGTGCTCACAAGAGCAATTTCTAAGTAGCCAATGTAAAACAAGATTGTCTCATTTTAAAACACATGAAAGTTATAAATCATATACACAATGAACACATACCTAGCAGATGCTCCTTTCTATGGAAATCATATAACCAAAATAATCAAATAAACATATGTCTTCTCCTCCCAAAGACTAACAAGTTAATGTCAGTGAATCATTTAACTAGAATCAATTCATAAAGTGTTTTTGATCAACACTTGATGCCATCCTCCACAGTTTCTAATCTGCGGTTACACTAAGCGATTAATGGTTTTACTCATCATATTAACATATTATGATATTTTGAAGAATCTTCCAAAGCCCTCAAGAATGATTAAATTACATTCCAAGTAGTTTTCATGTTCAATAATTTTAATTATAATATTTTTTAACCATCAGCAACCTATACATTGACTTTGTATAAGGTCATGAGAGCTTATGTTGGTTTCCTCCTTTGCTCACTCATGCAACTTTCATTATTTCAACATTTATGGAGATGAATAAAGAGACCTTGTACCAGTGTTGGAATACTTGGAATACATTTGCTTCCAGATTATTTCAGGGAAAAATTATTTGTCTTGAGGAAGTGCATTGTAAGGTAAGTCCCAGAAGGATATTTGGCTCAAAACTGGGAAGCAGGGATGGATATAGGGATGGCTTCTGAAGGAAGGCACATTACAGATGTCTATAAGATAAGCATGGGCAATGGGTGACAACACAGAAATGCTGGAGTAGGGACTCAAAATATCAGTCCTTCCACCGAAGCAACCATTAAGCTAGTAAAAAAAATGGCAGAACCAACTTTCTCGGAATGCTGGAATCTTATTTTTTTAAAAAAGACACAGTGGCAACTAAGTGCTTAATAATAAAGAGTCGGCTAAATTTCAGTGAAAAGGCATTACTAAATCTCAAGTCTCAAGAAATTGAAAAAGACCGCAATCATACAAAATATCTCCTCTAGGAGTTCCCATCGTGGCTCAGTGGTTAACAAATCCGACTAGGAACCATGACGTTGCAGGTTCGATCCCTGGCCTTGCTCAGTGGGTTAAAGATCTGGTGTTGCCCTGAGTTGTGGTGTAGGTTGCAGATGCGGCTTGGATCCCAGGTTGCTGTGGCTGTGGTGTAGGCCAGTGGCTGTAGCTCCGATTAGACCCCTACCTGGGAAACTCCACATGCCATGGGTGCAGCCCTAAAATGACAAAAGACAAAAAAAAAAAAAAAATCTCTGACCACAACAGAATAAAGCTGGAAGTCATTATCAGAAGGAAAACTGAAAGATTCACAAATAAGTGGAAATTAAACAATACACTCTTATATAATGAAAAGGTGAAAGAAGAAATCACTGGGGCAATTAGAAAATAATTGGATAAATAAAGATGAGAACACAACTTGCAAAATATTATAGCCAAAAATGCCTACATTAAAAAATAATATCTCAAATTAATAACCTAATAGAACTAGAAAAAGAAGACAAACTAAAACCAAAGTTAGCAAAAATAAGGAAACAATAAAGATTAGTATGGAGCTAAACAAAATGTTTTTAGGAGTCCCCTGGTGGCTCAGCAGATTAAAGACTGGGCATTGTCACTGCTGTGGCGCAGGTTCTATTCCTGTCCCAAGAATTATCTCACGTTGTGGGCATGGCCCCAAAGGGGGCAAAGGACTTAATAGACATTTCTGCATTGCAAATGACCAATAAGCACATGAAAAGATGCTCAAGGACACTAACCCTTAGGGAGATACAAACCAAAACCACAGAGAGATGCCACTTCACATCCATTAAGATGGTTACAGAAAGCAAGAAGTGTTGGAATGGATGTGGAGGAATTGAAATCCTTGCGCTTTGCTGGTGGGAATGTAAAATGGTGCCACCTCCATGGAAAACAGTGTGGTGGTTCCTCCAAAAAAAAAATTACTTTATTATTTAGCTTACTCTTCTTTTTCTAGTTCCTGAGAGTATAACGTTAAGTTATTGATTTGAGATTTTTCTTCTCCCAGAAGTGAGGAAAAAGAAAAGGATAGTCTCTCCCTCTGAACCTCTAGAAAGATAATTCAGCTGACACCTGGATCTCAGATTTCCAGCCTAATGATCTGTGAGAAAATAAATTTCAATTGTTCTAAATCACTCAAGTTTGTGGTAATATATTACGGTAGCCCTTGAAAACTAATTCATATGCCAATAAATTAGATAACCTTTATGAAAAGGACAAATTCCTATAAGCAGACAACCTACAAAGACTGAATCATGAAAAAGTAGGAAATATGGGGAGTTCCGCTACGGCTCAGTGGTAACAAACCTGACTAGTATCCAGGAGGATGCGGGTTTGGTTCCTGGCCTCGCTCCATTGTTGCCGTGAGCTATGGTGTAGGTCACATACGTGGCACAAATTTGGTTTGCTGTGGCTATGGCGTAGGCCAGTGGCTATAGCTCCAATTCGACACCTAGCCTGGGAAATTCCATATGCAATGGTGTGGCTCTAAAAAGCCAAAAATAAACAAATAAATAAATAATAAAAAGAAAAGAAAATGTAGGAAGTATGAATAGACTTATAACAAGTAAAGAGATTGAAATAATAATCAAAGGACACCTGACCAAAAAAACAAAAAACAAAAAACAAAAAAAAACCCCTGAACCAGATGGCCTCACTGATGAATTCTTCCAAATATTTTAAAAAGAACTAGCAAACATCCTTCTTAAACTCTCCATAAATAGATGGTGAGGGAATATTTCCTAACTCATTCTAAGACACTAGCATCATGTGATACCAAAGCCAGAGCAAAACATAATAAGGGAAGAAAACTACAGACAAATGCTCCTTTAAATGCAGATTAAAAAGAAAAAATCCTCAACAAAATGCCAGCAAACTGAGTCCATATTTAAAAGATTATAAACCATGACCAACTAGAATTTGCCCCAGGAATGCAAGGGAAGTTCATCATAAGAAAATCGATAAATATAATACAGCACATTCATAGGAGAAAGGAAAAACACACACGCAATTATCTCAACGCAGTAAAAGCTTTTGACAAAATTCATCTCTCTTTCATGAGGAATACATGCAGAAAACCAGGAATAGAAGGGATACTTCCTAAATGTGAAAAAGGGAATTTATGAAAAATCCACAGCTGACCTCACAGTTGATGGTGAAAGACTGAAAGATTTCTAAGATGAGGAACAAGACAAGGAGGTCTCTGCTTTCATCCCTGTTACTCCAGACTGTACTGAAATTCTAGTTAGAGTCATTAGGCAAGACAAAGAAATAGAAGTTATCCAAACTGGAAAGGAAAAATTAAAATTGTATTTATTTATAGATGACATAACTTTATATATACGAAATCCCAAATCACTCACAAAAAGTTACTACTAATAAATGAATCCAGCAAGGTTACAGGGTACAAGATCAACCCATAAACATCCACAGAGTTTCTATACACTAGCAATGAACAACTGAAAAAATAAATTAAGAAAATTCCATTTACAATAGCATTCAGAATAATGAAATACTTATGTATAAATTTAATCCAGGAAGTAATAGATTTTACACTGATACTACAAAACATTGCTGAGAGAAATTAAAGAAGATCTAAATCCTCGGAAAGATAGCCTGGGTTCATATACTGAAAGACAATGCTGTTAAGATAGCAGTACTACCCAAAGCAATTTACAGATTCATTATAAACCTTATCAAAATTCCAACAGTTTTTCCTTGCAGAAATGGAAAGGCTCAAATGCTTATGGAATTGCAAGGGACCTACATAGCCGAAACAACTTGAAAAAAGGGGACATATTTGGAGTGCTAACACTTCCTGATTTCAAGACTTACACAACTTAATACAAAGCTAAAGTAATCAAAACATCGTGGTACTATCCAGCAATCCCACATCCAGGTATTCATTCAAAAGGATTGAAGAAAAAATGTTCTGGAAGAGATATTTGCACTCCATGTTCACTGCAGTACTAGTCACAATATCCAGGAAGTGGAAACAACCTAATTGTTGGTTAACTGATGAATGGATAAAGAAAATGTGGTACATACATGCCATGAAATATTATTCAGCCTTTGAAAAGATGGAAATCTTGCATGTGCAATAACATGGATGATCCTTCAGAATATTATGCCAGGTGAAATAAGCCAGTCACAGAACAAAAAATATTGCAAGAGGAATCTAAAATAGTCAAAGTCAAAGCAGCAGAAAGCAAAACAGTTGCATGGGCATGAATGAGAAAGGTATATGGGAGAACTGCTGTTCAACACATACAGTGTTTCAATCATTCAAGATGAAAAAGTTCTAGAGATCTGCTGTACAACAATGTCACACCATTAACAATACTGTATTGAACATTTAAAACTCTAAGAGGGTAGAGATTGGATTAAGATGGTGGAATAGAAGGACTGGAGCTCAACTTCTCTCCCAAATAACAGCAAAAATACAACCAAATGCCGAGCAACCTTCAACCAAATGGACTGTAAACTTCCAAAAAAGATACTCTGCTCCAGAAGACACAGCGGAGACCACATCAAGAGGTAGGAGGGGCGATTACGTGATAGAAGCAACCCCATACCTCGCGGGTGGGAAGCCCCACAGATTGGAAAGTAACTGCATCACAGAGACTCAGCTACAGGACTGAGAGTTCTGAGCCTCACGTCAAAACCCCACACCTGGGGATCGGGCACAGGGAGAAAGAGCCCGTGGAGCATCTGGCATTGAAGGCCAGCGGGGCTTGTGTGCAGGAGCTCCACAGGACTGGGGGAAACAGAGACCCCACTATTGAAAGGCACACACAGACTTTCACGTGCACTGGGTCCCAGGGCAAAGCAGTCTCCAGAGGAATCTGGGTGGAACCTGACTGCAATTCCTGGAGGATCTCCTGGGAAAACAGGGGTGACTGTGCCTTGTTGTGGGGGAAGGGCATTGGAGGTGAAGCTCTC